>WOGN01009081.1:0-10979 GCA_015342105.1 Leptinotarsa texana
CCGAATATAGCGAAGAAGAATTTTGATTTTTCTAGCAATTTTATTGGCCTCTATTATTTTGTGAATATGTTTGATGAGAATTCGGTGTGATTATTTGTGTTATGTATTTGACAGAAGAGCCGTGGTGGTACTACGCTGAGGTCTGAATCCTGATTGTGCAGATGTTATAATATGATTTTCATTGACGTTCTCATTAATCTGATTTTTCAGTATCGCTTCCACTACTTTAGAGAGACACGGTAAAATTGTAATTGATCCTTGGTCAGAAAGGACAGTAGGTGAGTTAAACTTAGCCAGAGAAATAACCAATCTATCCTTCCAACATTTTGGAAATTGGCAACTGGTAATGATAAAGTTTATGAGAAAGGTGAAGTGATTAATCAAGACAGAGTCAATGAGATTGATTCTTTTAAGGGATATCCCGTCTGAACCCAAGGCGTTGCTCTTGATGCGACTTAGGAAACTTCGCACAATCTCACTGGTGACTGAGCTGAAGTGGAAGGAGTTTTCAGATTCTTCCAAATTAACATATCTATCTAATAAGGACAATTGGTGAGCAGATCTGATAGGTTGAGGTATGGAATTAAAGTCCTGGTTAATGAGATTGACGTCTTTCAATTCATCAGGGATATCTGATACTTCGTTTCCATACGTTCAAACAATCCAAAATCGTTCTTGAATATGGATAGCAGCCTGACAATGCTTTCATTAGTTTCTTTCAATTGTTCATTGATTGTGTAAAGTGAATGAATTCCGTTCGAATCCCAATTCAAATTAATTTCCCTTTGACGAGCATCTGTATACACTTGATGAAGGTGTCGCTAGAAAACAATTGCTTTACGCTCGTCAAAGTTGCATATCGTTGCAACGTCAAATGACGATAGATATGTCGTAAATGAAAGGAAACGTAAACATCACAAACGATATATCTACATGTACACATTCAACATGATTGTGTTGTATTAGCCTTTGTTATACAATCTCTTTGTGGGCCCATGCAATGAAATGTTTCATGGAACAGAAGTGAAGATTATTTGTGATGAATGGGCAAATCAGGAGGAAGAATTCATTCACTGTATACTTCTCTGACAAAAAATATCAAGCGAAGCTCAGTTTCCATCGTGACACTTCTATATCTATAGATGAATAGAATTGGAATATCTGACGTGTGTATGTCTGGTTGACGCTTTTAATCTGTCTTAATGATGAAATGAAATTTTACACAAATATTCTTCTCGATGATACCTTCCAAATAATATTATCACAAATGATGTGTTGGTGAAAGGAGCTGAGGGCCAACAGAATGTCACTTGGGCATGAAAATATGCCTGCTTGAAGGTTTTCAATTACGGGTTTCGGAGATTTTAGATAGTTCCACCTTAACACTGTTTTGTTATTGAATGACATACAGTACTTTCATTTGCGAATAAAAACCCAAGTATTTTAGAAAATAGAAATAATGATGATCTGAAACTTTTTGAAAAATGGCTTTTATCAAATGTTCTTTCAGTTATCCCAAATAAAACTGAATTTGTTACGTTTCATAAAAAAATAAGCAAGATATTAAAATAAATATTTCTAAAAAGAATACACACATGAAACAAACTATGCAAATCAAGTACTTTGGTGTTCATGTTGACAGTAATTTGAGATGTGATAAACATACTGACAAACTTATTAAAAAAAATCTGCCAATGTTGGAGCACTACGCAGATGTCCAAAATTGAAATCAGAAATACCAAAACATTTTTTAGACTCACATATTCTTAGCAGGATTAAATATTCATTAAATATATGGGGATCATGCTGTAAAAATACCTTCAAATGTGGACATTGTATATGGGATATGGGTGATCATATAAGGGAGACATATTCCAGGCGAGATTTGACGTATGCATTGAAAAGAGTTAAAAATCTGTCTCTGCTACGAAAGTTCTTACAGTTACGAGAAATGAGCCATAGCATCCTTTTGGCTGAGCATGTTATTGTGTCATGAAGAAACTCAGTTTACGGTCAAATATGACACCAAGATCCATTTGATGAATGCTTATTTGAAGAGGTGTGTTATTTATGCAGTAATCATGAGAAATAACATTATGTTTAAGAGTGTATTTTGAGTATTTACATTTTTTTGTATTGAGGGGAAGATTATTTTCGGTACACCAACTGTACAAAAAGTCAAGGTCTTTTTGTAAGATCAAGCAGTCCTCCTGTGATGTAATGGGCCGAAAGATTTACAAATCATAATCGTATTGTATGATTTTCACTTTAAAGGGTTTTACAAAAACTTCTATTTCGCTATTGTACAGCGAAATACGTGTCGCGGTTTTTGAAATACCCTTTAAAGTAAAAATTATACAGTAAACTTTATTAATTAGTTTTAAAAAATTAATTGATCATTGAATTTCTTTAAAATTTATTATTCCCAACACCTGTTCATATACCACTGACTTTATATTGCTCACAACTATCTGAATGAAATCATTTTCAATAGTTTCCGAGGTATTTAAAAAAGATTTATTTCCATTCGGACTTTCAACACTCCGTTTATCCAAAACTAATGAATTTTGAAAAATCGTCCCCTAAACCTGATGGCAGTTCTTGAAAAACTCTTTTATATGGTGGCCGGGTTTACTCCTATGCATAGTTTTTGAAATTTTATCAATATTGTTACCGGTGGGCTATTTGCTTTTTTGGAATTTATAGATTTAGATATATCAGATCAGGCCTAGAATGTGAATCAATGCGTGGAATCAAAAGAAATTTTTGATCTAGCAATAAGCAATTTGAATTATATGAAAATCTGGGTAATTCATCACATTTAATTGATATCGGACATGATTAATTACAAGAACTCCTCGGTGCAAGCATCACTATTCATCTTCATCCACTTTCCAGGAAAAAGATGAAATAATGATCTGATTTACATTTTGGAATTACAACTAATGGTGATATTCTTGATGATATTCCATTTTTTCACTTCAACTATCTTCGTTCATACATTAATTAAGATTCGTGATAAATTGCGATCTTTCTTCAAGTCGGTTTTTCTTTGTTTCCATCTTTATATGTTTTTTAATCTATGAGTATAGATGAAAAACATATGAATAATAATGGTAAATTAGAATCAACAAGTTGAAAATTGTTTTTTTATCCACCTTCAATCATTAATCATTGGAAGAGTGTCCAGTAAATTGTTTATCATTGAAGCCACTATTAAAATAGGACTAAATACATAAATATTTTTTTGATGAACAGAATTATACAAATTAACGCACAAACTGAACTGTCTTCAAACACATATTTCATGAAAAATCCGAAACAGAGTCATAACAAACTTGTAACTAAAACAGATAATTTTCTTTATCCAGGCTCTGGATTGTTCGGAGAATATAATAAATTAATCCATTCAGTGTTTTGTAGAGGAGATACATATCTTCATACCAGCAGAGTGAATAGATAACTATGATTTTCCATTATATAAGTACACATATTTTTCGAAATATTTTTAATTTGCTATGGAAACATTTTTAAGGATTATAGGACGGCCATTTGAGAATTTTATTCCATGATATTCAATTTTCTTTTGACAGATCGTTTCACCAGTCCTGATTTTTTGCTAAAATATTATTCGTATCATGCGGATTTCACTGATCACACTGAGAACCTCTCCAATGTGTACTTGCTGATAACTGTTTTCAATTATAATGTTTTACTGTTAGTCACAACCTACCTTTTAAAAAATATACGATTTTTTGAATGTCTTTACATAAGGTGGAAAATAAATACATTTTGCGTCATATAAGACCATGTTCAATAGCCATATTTGCAAATTATAAAAAAACAATTGACACTTCTGTGAAAAAATCAACAATTGTTAAAATTGAGACGTTTTGTGTAAATGGCTATGTAAAGGTAAAATTTGCCTAACTTTCATTTCATTTTTATCGATATATTTGCCAAATTTGCCAAACATTCATTTCATTTTTATCGATATATAGTGAGATAATAAAACTATTATTAAATCGTTGAACAGCTGTCGCCCTTCTACGAACGACAATCCTCAGAAGCCTAAACTCGTGGATTAACTAAGGATTAACGAGGCCTACACTTTTACCGCGCGATTCGAATCACAAAACCACCCACGCTAATCCAACCGGCGATTAAAGGCAATAAAATGCAACAGGCCGATAAAACCACTCAAGTGGCTACTTTTTTGTTTTCCATTACAATCTAAGCAAAAATTGATTCCAAAATCAAATTTTGAATAGCTATTAATAAAAAAACTCATATATCATGCGGACTTCACTGATCACACTGAAAACCTCTCCAATGTGTACTTGCTGATAACTGTTTTGGTATTATCTCTCATCCAGTATTACCTCGAAGTATTACCTCGAAACCGTTCTGTAGGTGATTTACTCGAATAATTTCAGCATGGTCCTGCTGCTGAGTGAAAAACATCTGCGAGAGTGTAAGGTATCTTGCATAAATGTCTGTCAGACATAATTCAATATCCAACGTGGTATTAGCCGGGGAAGTAGTTGTTTCCCGGCAGGCATTTATCGGTATTATACATGGGATGTTTTTCCCGCTTGGAGTTTTGTTCACGAGATGGAACTGTTACTAGGATGGAACTGTTTCATACATGCAGTTGAGCCACGTTGAAATTAATAGAGTCCCAAGCACTTTGCTCTCCAGGTCGAAACTTTCATGCAGTGATGAGAGGTAATACCTCGAAACCGGTCTGCAAGATCTACCTCTGTGGATTATCTCGCTCTGTCACATATAATTCGGTATCCAATGTGATATTAGCCGGGGAAATAGTTGTTTTCCTGGAGGCATTTACCAGAACCTACGGTGTGGGTAGTTGTGAGTATGTAATTTGTAGTATAAAAGTATAGCGTTTTCCATTTCCGTTTTATCGTAAATATTTCATCTTCTATCTTTACTTATTTTCATGTCATAACTTAGATTTATACTTCAGTCACAAATGTACAGTCTATGCAAATATGAAAGAAATAAATTATTTGTGTTTATATTTTCTGAACTGAAACCCTTCTCCCTTATATTTCCTGTTTACTTTGTCAACAGCAATAAAAATAGTAATTAGCATTAAAACAGAAATTAAAACGTTAAATTTATGATATTGTTACACTCGATCCTACCCGCGATATTTTATAACAATATTGCTGGTAAACAGAACACCATAACAGTTTATACCGACAAAACGCATAAAAACACATAAATCAGATAGTAATATGATAAATTAAATTGTAACTGTGATTTGTTATCTCTGCAAATTCTCCGTAGAACATTGGTTTTAATTGAAATCCTTGGAAGCGCCATATAAGATTCGTTTTGATTATGATTGGTGAAGGTCTTGTTGATATATAACATTTCCTGATGCTGATAGTCCATTTTTTTGGCGAAGCTAACTATTATTGTTTTAGAACCAACAAAGATGAGTCTGGAGACATAAAAAAAATCTGGTTTCAAATATGATCTATATTCTCTCTGTTAGGCTACTTGATTAAAATTTTTATCATAATTATAACTCATTATATAATAAAATTTTAATTGAAAAAGATATATTTTCAAAAAGGAAGGAATTGCTTTCTTCCATTCTCTGGAAGATTCCCACATTTTTTTCACAAAGATGGAAAAATAGAAAGCCAGAAGCTTTCTCAACAATCAATCTCTCTTGAAAATATACCCTTCTAAATTCAAACCAGATTCCTATTGTTGGGATTGAACCAAATAAGCGAATGAAAGTCATTACGTACTGTTTGTTTGAAGGCGTTTGACAATGTTTCGTGGTGCATTTCATTAGTTCGGACTTCCATTGTCTAATATGATATTAAATTGATTTGAAATCCGTGAAAGAATCTATAAAAAATTTAAAAAGTTGAAAAATTAAAAAAGAATAACTGAAAAAATAAAAATTGTATCAACCAAAAAAATCTGAAATTACAATGACATAAAATACAAGCAACAACCAAAAAATCAAAAAAATTGAACTATTAACACAAGATGAAAATTAAAAATCAAAAGATTCCAAACCAAGTTACTTCACGTCGTTTCGATTTTTAGTATCAACAATCGTCTTCGGGTAATAACTAGACTTATTCCTCCGAGATCTGACTATTTATAGGTCATTCGAGTGCTTTCACCTATCCCTTCATCCCTTTCTCCGCTTCATCGGCTTCTACACCAACGTCTCTGTCGAAGAAATACAAATCATACAAAGAAAGCTATCCGAAGATGGGAACCTGAAAGACAGAACAAACTTACCGCTACAAGTAATTATGGAATTAATAGGATGCTGTGTACGAAACTGCTATTTCCAACTGAAGAACGAATTCTTTACGCAAGATGAGGGACTGCCAATGGAATCGCCACTTTCACCAATTAGAGCCAACATATATATGGAGTGGTTTAAAACTCAAGAAGCCCATAAGAAGCCTCGAGTCTGGTTGAGATGGTGGGAAAATGGTTGGAATACAGAACTAGACACCTTCCTGAAGCACATCAACAACGTAAGAACTTCTATAACTTCCACAATGGAGAAGGAAGTCCAGAACGAATTGCCATTCTTAGACGTATTGGTGAAGAGGACCGACACTAAATGGGAAACATCTGTATATCGAAAACCCACTTACACAGGGCTGTATGTGAACCAGGAATCCAACCACCATCAATCGACTAAGAGAGGAATCTTCAAGACTCTACAAGACCGTGCTTTCGGGCTCTGTTATACAAAGGAAGGTTTCGAAAAGAAACTAGGTATCTTCAAAAATGACCTTCAACTGAATGGTTACTCCAAAGTGATGGTGGAACAGGCTGTAGCTAGAAGACAGTAAGAGCGTCACAAGGAAGAGAAGCTGCCACAACCAGTACTTGTACTTCCCTACATCAGAGGATTGTCGCAAACAATACGAAGAATTTTTTCAGATCTGGGAACACTATCCGTAGCAGCCTCATGAAAACCAGGCCACCAAACGCGGATTGCGATTCCAAGAATTGCATTTACAGGATACCCTGCCAGTGCGCATTTAGCCAAGTTAGCGTAGAGATACGCAACATATGGAAACCTCTAATCAAGCGGAACAGGACGAACTCCTGCCAAACGGTCAGCAACCAATGAAGCGGAGAGAAGGAAGAGGGGATAGGTGAAAGCAGTCGAATGACCTATTAATAGTCAGATCTCGAAAGAATAAGTCCAGTTATCACTAACAATCGAAACGTCTTTAAATAACTTTGTTTGGAATCTTTTAATTTTTAATTTTCATCTTGTGTTAACTGTTTAATTTTTTATATTTTTTTGTTCATTGTAATTTCAGTTGTTTGCTTAATATAATTGTTATTTTTTCAGCAAATCTTTTCAATTTTTCAACTTTTTTTATTTTTCACAGATTCTTTCAGGGTTTTCAAATCAATTCATTTCATTTGAACAATGCATGTCTGAACTAATGAAATGCATTACGTACTGTTATCGATGACATGTGACATGAGAAGATTTTACTCATTCGTGACATAAAGTCGTAAATTTATGAATGAATCGAATGCTTCATCTTGTAATGTTATCCAGAGTGGTGCTGAAGAGATAATAAAGCAAGTGTCTTGTTCCAAAACATCAAATGTCCTCAATTGAGGCTGACAGTATTCCATGTAAGTGTTCCTTTTTCATGTACTACATTGTCAAGAAGCCCTGCGAATGATATCTGAGTCAAATACATAACGAATGAACAAGTATGAAGTACAAACTGAATAGAGAAAAGTGTCTTTTGTATAATTCAATGTTTATATAAAAGTAGTTTTTTCGAGAGAGCTTTTTGTTCCATTTTGTGTCTGACCGTTTTTTCCACATGATCTACACATCTTTGTCAAGAGTTTATTTTGAAATGAATTGCCTCCTTGCTTTGGATGATTCTTCTGTCTCCCATTTTTTTTACATAAAGATGGAGAAGTACAAAGTCATTACCTTTTCTTGCCAAAACAATTAAAGTTATAATATATCTAATAAAACCAACTCCCATGAAATAACTCGAACGAAAACTCAAAAATTAAAGACGTGATTCAAACGTGGTTCGCCCTGAAAAGTATAGGCACGGTTTCGAAATGTTTTCGATTCTATTCTATTTCAAAAACCACCTGACGCTTTCCAAATACTTAAATGCTATGTGAAAAGTGTGATGAATATTTAGGAAAGAGTCGATTGGCTTCCATAAAATCACTACGATATAACAAAATGATAGATAACTTCAACTCAGGACCAGGAGAAATATACAAAATATTTTTCATATTGAAATTGGTTTAAAGACTTTCTACTAACTTCGGAAAATCTATTCTCGTGAATGGAATTGAAACATATTGATTAACTTCTTCAGGGAATTAAAAGTTTAGCAGACAGTAATTTTGTTGGGTTTCGACACAATTGACAGTGAAAAATAATTGATTAAGAAAACAATGAATGTTGCACCTATTTTTTCAACTTCTCAAGTATAATTCTATTAAACAATATATCTTATTGCAGATAAATAATGTTTAAATGTAGTTCTCTCAGTAAATTGATTGACCTACATATATCTACATTCATTACGAATTTTTTACCTCCATTAATATACGTATTCAAACGATTTTACAAAAATGCAACACGTGTTTCGCCCTACAATGCTTCTACGGGCGTGTCTTTACTCTTTCGTTTAGTGAAAATTCCACAATAAAGTGTTTTTTGAATACGTTAGTTATGAATTTTCAACAAGTATCGGCCAATCCCATTATATATCTCCATTAAGGGGGGCATGGGTTGCATTGCACCCATGCCCCCCTTGTATCCGCCCTTGTTCTGCGCCTTGTTTTTGCTGCATTTTGCCAGAGGTCGTAATTTGGCTATTAGCATTTATATCAATTAGATGAAAATATTGCGTTGTTCAACGTGTTTCATAAAATCGTGATAAAACTTTAACGCTTGTAATAACACATTTGATGTATGATAATCAAATGCACCTTGTTATTTAGTTAAATGTCAAAAAAACGTTCTCAATCACCGTAAAAATTAAGGCGTGTTTCAACGTTACCGAACCGTCTCAAAAATGAGTTTTTATTCGTGTTAATGAACTGGAAAGTGTGGTCAGGTTTTTTCGTCTAACATTTGCGATTATTGTGTTTTCTTATAATTACTGATTAGATGTCGATTTGGTTAATTAATTGAGCAAGATACTTGGTCGAGTAAACAAGTACCGCTATTTTTTGTCAAGTGACGAAAGAATACATGAAAGTTAATACTTCATCACTGCATTATATTGAACACGTCTGTCTGTCTGAACACGATGAACTTAAACGAATGGATTTTTATACGGTTTTCAACAATGTATGAAATGAGTCAGAAGAATGTTTATGTGAATAATTTATTACTGTTTTTGTTAATTTGTGCGATCATAAAACTACAAATATGAGGTGAACACAACTTTTAGAATTATCAAAAGGTTAAGATATTTTCTGAAACAAACTAAATTCGAAATACGGTTGAGAAAATTATAGAATGTATTTACAATATTGCTTGTTCCTGTGGAAGAAGTTATATAGACGAAACCTGATGACCCCTAGATGTAAGAAGAAATTAACATGCTCAATATTTAAAGAGAAAATATCAGGATCTGGAAAAGCATAGCATTATCTCAAATAAATAGGTGAGCACGCAATAAAATGGAAGAAAGTCAAAATTGTCACCAAGGAACTTAAAGAATCTGCATATATTTCAGATTTTGGTAGGTCAAACAGTCAAAAAACAGAAAAAAACATGCTAATTTGTAAAAAACACAGCAACAACACGAGTAAAGGTACTATGCCGCTTCGGTCTCAAAATCTCATCCTTTTTTTTGTGGAGGTTCATTCTGGCTATTTTCGGACCTCCCTGCAGAACCAAAAGAGCACTAAACCACATATTCGTTTATATGCAAACGAAATAATATCAGAATATTTTTTGCATCAGGTGTGTGTGAACTTACTTTGAAATTTTTAGATGGTATTAATAACGATGGGATTGGAACCTTCGGTGTAAAAGTTGAATAACTTTTTTCGAGATCAATTGCCCTAACACCAAATTGATATTTTTGCACTCGACGCGCGTTTCGCCAACAAAGTTAGCATCCTCAGGAGAAGAAAATTGATACCTAGTCTAGTCTGGTTGATCCTTATATACTGAAATTTGTTACCTGAGGTTGTACACCTGCAGTCCAATATGGAAATCAAACAACCTAGCAAACGAAGCTGTTTGAAAATCTGTTTTTCCTTTAACTAGCTGTCGCACCCCTACAAACGACAACTTTCAAAAGTAGAAACTTTTGCGAGCTAAGGATTAACGAGGTCTTACCTTTTAACGTGTGATTCCTACATTCAACTCACCAAGCTTTGCATGGATCAAAATTGTTTTCAATATAATGGTTCATATTATGAACAGCGTGATGTAACAGCTATGGGTAACTCATTGTCTCCATTTATAGCGAACTTATTCATGGCTAGGTTTGAGACGGAAGCTGGGAAAGAACTCAGTTACTTCCCTAGGGTCTGGATCAGGTATGTTGATTACATATTCGCTGTAGTGGATACAAGGATAGCCAGAATTGAGAATAATAAAATTCACATATGAAGTAGAAAAAAAACGAAAGTTGCCGTTTTTAGATGTATTGGTCATAAGTAACGTACAGAACGAGATAGAATTTGACATTTACATGAAAGACACGGGCACTTTCAGATACATTCCCAATGACTCGAATCATTGTAAACAACACAAAATAGCGGCACTGCAATTTCTGGTACACAGGTTAATAACTTTTCCTTTAAAGAAAGATAGGTACGACAATGAAAAGAGAGTAATTCAGTATGTAGCTGAAACAAACGGTTTTAACCCGGATATAGTTGACAAGATAATTAGAAGATGCAAGTTTAGGGACGCACTACATAAATCTTCGACTTTT
>WOGN01009082.1:0-10979 GCA_015342105.1 Leptinotarsa texana
ACACTTCAAGGTCACATCTCGCCTTGACTTGACTGCACCACAAAATAAGCAAATAACACGTCATAGTGGTAGGGGGAGGATTAGAACCGGGAAAAAAATTCTGAACGATCCATACACCACACCCTTCAAGGTCACACCACCTTCACTTCACCAAACAACAACCAATAAAAAAAGCAATTAATACGTCATAGTGGTGAGGGGAGGCTTAGAACCGGCTCAAATCTCCTACTTATATTGAAAGAAGCTGGAACCGCTTTTCAATAAAGGTAATGGAAGTGAAAACTCATTCACTCAATATATTCGGTAATTTGAAAATTTCGCTTGAAATTTAAAATTTCGTTTCAACTGAAACTTCATATCCAAATCTATTTGATTAATAGACTCGATTAGTATGTTCATAAATTTCATGCTAGAATGAGAGTAGATAGTATGCTATTTTAACATTTGAAAATAAATTATTTCTTGTTCATGCTTCATTTTCGAAAAACAACTGGGTTGTATTCTCAATTTAGTTTTCAATATCCTTTAAGAATTTCTATTAGCATAGTCGTCTAAATCTGACTAATCTTTTCCAAGGTTGACAAGAAGTTGTTTATGTAAATGTAATTCAAACTAACCAAGATTACACATTCAAATATGTGTTATAAAATACATATATTTTTCTCTTTCTCAAGTATATAGGTATTATTCGTAAAATAATCAACAATAATTTCATTAGTATATAACAAGCATTTCTATTGAATTTTGATTGGCTACGTTTGTATAAGACTGGTTCTTCGATGAAACTGTCTAAACTGATGATAGAAGGATTTTGTGACACAATTATTTTCTTTCGGATGAAATTAAATTTTTTGATTTATTCTATAACTTGGAAATATTCTGGAATAAATGGAAGACGTACTTTAAAAATGGAAGAGTTGACCATAAAATGTAGTTTGGACAACACAAATGAAATTAACCACAGGTACTGACAGAAAAAAATCTACAGTGCAGAGAAATACTAAGTTTTTCTTCTGGAATAAAGAAACTAAGAACATCCTTAATATGAAAGAAAAAACTGAGAAAAACAAAACATGTTGAAATCATAAGTTTATTTTTTACACCAATTAGAAGAAATAGCCAATTCTACATTTGAATACTGACTCATTTTTAGTTAGTCGTAATATCTTATTTTTTGTTGCAATAAATAGGAAAGTTCGATACATAAATGGATGAAAACAGCATTTTCATTATTTATGTGATATATCACGTTTGTTATACATTTTCAGTCCAAGTTTTCAATTTTAAATATATATGTTTTGACTAATTTCAGTAAATTCTGCTTGTGATGATAAACTGAAACAATTATAAGACATTCACAAAACGTCAATATCAAATTCAGAACAAAACATTTTTATGTCGAAGGATTCATTCATTAAAAACTCCAGTTTTGACCCGAATGAAACAGAACAAAAAACATTTTCATTACACTAAAGAGGATCTGCTTCGAAAAACTACTAATATTGTGAGGAGTATCCTCAGATCAACTAGAATTTGTATAGCATCCGTCTTATATGAAGTCATCGATGATTGTGTAATGCTGAACTCTTTTTCTAATCGGGAAAATCTCTTTACTTCCGCATTCAGGGTTTTCGCTTTATATTAATCGAAAAAGAGAAAAATATCTCTAGCAACATTGATGATGAGAAACATCAAAACGACGTATAACATATTTTATGCTAATAGGGGCGCGTTTTCATATAAAAATTACCTATTCATCACTGTTTTGTGTTTTAGATATGCAATAATAAATGATTTTTTAAAATTCCAACTGTACATATCCCCCTAGGGATCAAAGTGGAGCGTTTACTGATGAAAATAAAATTTCCTCATATCACTATAATTTCGGAGGCTGAAATGTTATATGAAGGTTTGTTTTATGTTGAAGATGTGCAATAAAGAAGGATTCTTTAGTATTCCAACTATGGCGCCAGCCGAAGGGAAAAGGAGCGTTCTCGAAATAAAGTTACTTTTTCATCACTGTTTCTCCATACTGGTATATTTTCGGAGGCTGAAATTTTGTATGTAGGTTTTTTTTTATATTGTAGATGTGCAATAAAATGTGCAAATGATCTTCTCCATGCCAAGAATAAAAATCATTACACTCGAGTTTTCAAAATATTTCATAAAATAATATATTTTTTTTAGTGGAATATCCTATATTTCATCAAGCATTTTGATTTGTGATGACACTACCAACAATAAAGCTCATATCACCTTCCTTCCTTAAAATTGAAAATGGGTGACTTATGTGAAAATATTCATTTCTTTCACTATAACAATTTTTTTTTTGTTTCGGCGAATGAAGAGCTATTAAAATTTGAATAAATATTCAAAAACATCGCCTTCTTGTTGAACACATATTTGGCTCTTTCTCTTGACACTACGTAGGGCTTTCAATATAATTTGGCCATCATTTCTATTGATTATAGTTTCAAAATGATTTTTCAGTTTATCTACATTATTATGTTTTACTTTGTGTACCTCATTTTTCCGGAATCTTCAAAAATGAAAATCTAGAGATATCATGTCTATTGAACGAGGAGGACACCTAATAAAATCATTTATAGTAATTCATCTATTTCCAAAATATTCTTTTTACGCTACTGAAATCAAATTATGGTGTTCCATCTGGCTGAAAATGGATTATCTGACGAGTCTTCAGATGAAGATAATCAAAAATCTCTTCCAACACTCTTGTTAATAAACGGGGTCCGTTCAGAAAACCATGGTAGGAAAATGGACCGATAATTCTGCCTCCAAATGTGCACACCAAATACTAATACTAAATCGTCTTTGCAGATTGTGAGGATGGACTAAAAATAGATTATTATCCCACAATTTGGAAAATTTTCCTCATTCGTCCATACAATATTTCTATAGAAGTTTGGATCTTGTCTGCATTTATTCATAAACCACTAACAAAACCCCGATCATCTCTCGGGGTCACCAGATTCTAGTGTTTGCACTGGTATCAACTTATAAAGAGAAATCACATGTTTCTAGAAAAATATCTGATGAAATTATTTGGATTTACCTCAAAATAGGCAAAAACGCCAATTTCTCTTCATTCAGATATTACAAACGTTCTCCTCTTCTCAAAAACTTTTTCATTGTTCCTGAATCGACAATAATGCACAGCAAAAACCGCCAATCAGGTAATTTACGATCGGGGAACGACTTGCTAGAGTGCTGTCACGCAAACCAAGTAGAATTCTGAAGTATCACAATTTTTTTGATGGAAAAACGGTATTTTAACAAAGTATCAAGGCAAATTAATTTCTCATAATAATTATGTTTTATCGAATCAAATAAATTTATCCCAACCGCATTAATGTGACGCTCCAGTATTTTCTGTTCTGTAGAAACGGCTTCAATTTTATCATTATAATAGAAATATTTTGATCCACAAAAAAAATAGTGGTATGGCTTTAAGATAGAAATTATTGTTCTGTAAATTAATACCAAATAGCGCAGTGGTGTCAAGTGAGTGGTACGACATGATGATTACGGGTTTCACGAGTTCAAAGTCTAGTGCAATTTTTTCTTTTTGTTGTAAGTAACAAGGTATTGTCATTCGAATAAGCACTCAAATTGGGAACCTGTACTTTTCTGCCTGACCATTCGAAATCTAACCAGAAAACTAAGTTCAGAATTCAACTGTTCTGGATGACGGATGCATTGGAGATGATATTGACATTGTATAGAAGTTTGTTTGAAGGTGGTTGATAATGTTTCATGGTGAATTTCATTAGTTCGGGCTTCCAGTGTCTAATATGATATAATTTGATTCGAAATCTCTGGAATTACAAATGAACATGAAAACTTGAAGAAATAGATGAAGCGAAAGAACGTATTGAGAAGAAATTACAATAAAATTGAAAATAAACATAACATTGAAAATTGAACAATTGAAGTGAAATAAAAATAAAAAAATAAAAAAATTAAGCTAAGTTATTTCGTGACGTTTTGATTGAGAGTACCCACAAACATATTAGGGTGATTACTGGACTTCGAGGGATGACTATTCATAGGTCATTCGAGTGCTTTCACCTATCCCGTCTTCCCTCTCTTCGCTTCACTCGTTTAGCGGAAGATGACCATTTGGTGATAGTTAACCGTTTTCCGTTTCATTATGATTCTCCATATGTTGATATGTTGCGTACCTATACGCTAGCTTGGCTGAATGCTTCGTTGGACAATATGAATGCAGCTTCTTTGAATTTTCTCTTGAACCAGTGTTCCTTCCTGTGGATGATCTCAACTCCACCTGAAGTTATGTTGACTTGCCTTACTCGCAGGATATATGTTAAATGCAATCACTGGAATCGCAGTCCACGTTTTGTAGCCTGTTTTTTATTAGGGTGCTACGGATAGTGTTTCCAGATCTGAAGCAGGTCCTGATGTTGTGCTTGAGACTGATTCTTCTTATCCTTTTTGACAATCCTCTGATCTAGGGAAATACAAGTACTGGTTGTGACTTCTTTTTCTGTATACCGAAACCCCATGCGGAAAAATTTCTGAATCACGAATCCAATCACCATCTATCTACCAAATGAGGAATCATCAAAAATCTAGAAGACCATGCCTTCGGGTTCTGTAATACGAAGAAAGATCTCAAGAAAGAACCAGGCATCATCAAAAAATACTCCAAGTACGTAATGGTAGAACACACTTCGGCTAAAAGACAGCAAGAGCCTCGTAAGGAAGAAAACCCATCACAATCAGTGCACTTTCCTATATCAGAAGACTGTCGGAAAGGATAAGAAGAAATGGGTCCAAATACAACACCATGACTTGTTCGATTGATGATCTATTTATTTTGTAGAAATTCATATTGAATATAGAATAAAGAAAAAAATAACTTTTGTCTAATTTCTACAAAGTTTCGAATAATTTGAAAACGATGTAATGAGCCGAAACCGATCATAACACAAAATTAACTTAGTAGAAATTAAATGAAAGTTATTGTTTTCATCGTTCTATATACATCATCAGAACTTGCTTCAGATCCGGAAACACCAGTGCAGTTCAGGAGAACTACATGGCGCGGTTTTTCCAACTTACAAAAAAAATTGAGAAGACAAATCGCCTTAATTTTTTTGCATTATTAGGGTCTTCGCCATTTGAAAATGTACACATTTAAAAATCTCCTTTCTCTTCGAAAATATGGCATGTGTTACAAAAATACTCTAGTGGATTCGCGATTGATGATACGTAAAGAATTGTTCAATTAGAATGGAAGTGATACTTTGTTTGAATTGAATTTTGATGAGAAATGAGTGTTTTCGGATTAGAAATTCTGGGTTTTCACCTCCCATCATCATCATCATGAAACTATTAGTATTTTCTTTCTTTATAACTTTTCCACTTTTTTTTCAACAATTGAAGGATATTAATCGTATAATTTTTCTTCCATAATATCAAGTATTTGACTTTTTCTCAAAAGCGAGGACTCCCTTCTAGGAAATTTGAAAAAGTTGAACTGGTTCTCACCTGTATTCAGTCGAGAAATTGTAATTACTTTTACTATAATACTTGTTCATTTCTTACTTATTTTTGTCGTTTTTTAACAACCACGTATTTTTCTGTTGAGAGATTATCGATTGGAAGAGATATTTGAAAAACTACAAAATGTTCAACTCTTTCGTGAAAATAACAAAATTACCCCACTTCACCAAACTCATTGCATATCACCAAAGAACTTGTTGTCACTTATCAATGTTGTTGCTATTAAAATAATTTAAGACATCGTGACCGAGCTTATTTTAAACATTCATTCAAGTTAATCCTGTTTTCATGTCAATGAATATTAATCTATTATTTGACTCTACACATTCAAGGCAAGTGTTCAGCAAAAATTCTCAGTTTGTTCAGAAACTTTGTTTTCAAATAATTGCTTCATAAATTGTATCGATACTACCATTTTCAACGTAAATTACTTCGATATTTCATGGAGTGCTTCAAGTAGCTGTAGATAATAGTGTAAACTGTTACTAAATAAGTGTTTTCTGAGTGCAGTTCCAGTCTAGAAAATGGATAACGGGTACAAACTCACGCAAGAGAATCCAATTAAAACAGCTGGCATTTTCTCGAAATTATTTTTCGGGTGAGTATTTTTCCACAAGTGTGTTGGTAATTTTGTTTGTAACAGAAATTATTGGGAGTGTTTTTCTCCTTACATTAAAGAAAATTTAAATGAATACCATTTTATTTCGCGAATATGTTTATTGAGTCATTTTATTTTCAGTTTTCTTTAACAAATATTATATTCATTTTTGAATTATTTCAAATTCCTCTCAAAACTTCTTATCAATTGACAAAAAATTACATTATAGAAATATGTTATACATTTTTCCCCTGTATCCATTCGTCTATCAAACAAGAAGATTTAAAATCATCTAAAAGAACAATTCTTTCAGGTGTGAACGAATTGTTTTATTCAGATGAACAATTCGTTCAGGTGTGAACGAATTGTTTTTTCAGATGATTTGATGTATAGCCAGTCATCAAGTATGCCCACCGACTATGTGTGAAAAGGAGGTTTTATGTATTCAGAAACTTTTGAAAAGTGATTTGATGATATTAGTTCAAGAACTACGACCTCCTTAAGTTGTCTCAACGCTATTCCAGTAAATTTAAAAAAATAGACCAAAACAGTTTTTCTGAAAATGATCTAACAAAAACAGTCCTTTCACAAACCAGGACTCCAATACACTTCTCGTCATAAATATATTACACAACGCTTGATGATGACGCTTGATGATGACAGCTGCACCAGTCAATGAGGAAGAATTGTTTTTGTTGAATTTGTTCTATTTCATAGGTTACAATTTTATCTTTCAGTTGACTAAAAGTAATCATATATTATTAATCTTTCATGCTGAGTGTCAATTTGAAAATTTCCCAACATCATTACCTATCTTCCTTTTGAGGTATAGCACGAACAATCGTGATAACATCAATTTCATTTCCAAGGAAGATATTTTCAAAGGATATTTTTAATCTTAAATAGAATTATGATGTATCTTTGATAAAATAACGTCAATTAGGAGGAGTGTTGCAGTTCTGGTTTACGATTTACCGTTCACATGGAATCAAATTAATCACTCTCTGGATGACATACAGGTTTGAGAAACAGGAATGAGTCACACAGGAATTGATGAGGTCTGGCAATATAAAAATTATACTCTACAGATCCGAATATGAAATAAACAAGAATAAACTGAACCTTATGGTAGAAGCGTAGAAGCAAACATCAGGTGATATGAAAGTATTATATGAAGTTGTTGTTATGAAGTCAATTTAGAAACCGTTGGAAAATTTGCCGATATTTTCAAGACTGGAGTCAAGTAGAACTTTGTTCCTGGATACCAACGGGTAAAAGAAAATATAACAACACTAATACAGGCTTAAGTATCAGCAGGTTGATCAGGAAATTATGCAAACAGTGCGACATTTGCGCTTCAAAATATCAACATACCGAAAAGTCTGAAAGAAATGACAAAGTATCTGTCCTCTTCGATAGTGGCAGTGGATATTCCTCAAGATCCTTAAATGGAGTGAGTATCCAGATTCGCCAAGTTTCTATAATTTTTTAACGTCTATTAAACCCTCATCCATTATTTTATTTGAATTTAATTAATCCATGTGAAATGAAAAAAAAGAAATGATTTTTGTGAACGAAACAACAGGAAATACCAAATTATGAAATATACTAGAAACAAATGTGGCATTTTGTGAATCTTTCAAATACCTGCACAAGTTGGAAAAATAAATGAATATTGTTACGAACTGGTATAAACAAATTATTCAAGCCACTTTGACAAACTGCCTAGTAAAATATCAGTCTGTGTTTTTCAACCAATACGATAGTGGGTTCTTTTCATTATATTAAATATTTCTATTGGCGAAAGAAAACAAATAATGGAAATCACTTTATGAAATCAACAAAATAATATAAAACCATACAATAGAAACATTTCTCAGTAAACTGTATAAGTAAGTTTTCATATAATTTTCTACAATCGGCAACCAGTTCCATTGAATCATTCATGAAATGTGAGACAAATGAGGATGAATGAGAAATTATTGAATTAGAGAACATCGTTAAAGCCGAGTCACACCTGTCATACAAACATGAAAAAGCTACACGTAAAAAATGCGGACCTCTAGTTTTCTCCATCTGTTTTATCAATTTTTGTAGTTACTGTAACAACAAATTCAGCTATGTATTACAGTACGTATGTTTCCCGACGTTTTTCTCTACTTTATTGTATCGTCATACAAATTTCTGTAGGGTCCACTATTTCTTGGGTAAAGAACTCAAAGCTATACGTTAACTGACACATCGGAAGAACATGTGATTTATCAAGTAACAAACAGAAAAAAATGTCAAAATACCTCTAAACATGTACTTCATTCACAATATTTCATTAAATGTTCAAATTGCCACCCATCGTTCATTGAACAAATATTCGCTTCTGCAATAGTATTTTAACGACATTTGTCTAGCACTACTCATTGTTTATCTCAAATTGACAATATTACCAAAAGTTGAGCCAAATACCTTGTCTTCAAAGGAAACTCTAGAAGGTTCGAGTCACGTGAACATGGTGGCCATTCAACAGGATCATTATTTCCGTTTCAACGTCCCGGCATTGGGAAATCTCTGCAAATAGTTCTGCGGCGTGGCAGATCTTCATCATGTTGAAAATACTGATATTTTCTCAAAGGTAAATCTTTTACCAACTCAACTAGAATCTTCAATAAGAAATGAAAATATATAATCTTGGTGTCTAACACAGTGAGCTCAACATCAATTTCAAATATCTCCTGACGGCTGACGTCTCTCAAGGTACAATTTCCCAGACAAAGCTTGAGATCAACAGCATTTCTTAAACATCTAACGTATACGAAAATCATATCAACACATGAATTGAATGGCGATTTACGTACCTGACAAAAAATTTGGCAATTATGCATATTCTGTTAATTTATAGCTCACGTTAACTGAATCAATTGATTGCTAGAAAACATCAGAAACAAAAAATTATGTTCCAATAAAATTTGGCTTTTCAAACAGTTCTTTCATATGTATACAAAACACATGGAATGCGTGTACGCTCATTTTTACATGCAAATTTCCAAAGGATGTGTGGAATTGATGTGTGCAGTATTTTTGAGTTTTGAGATATTGATTTGGGGACTTTGGGGAAATAACACTAGCACTATGCTCTATCGAAGGAATACAAACCAATAGCCAATTGTAGCCTCGATAGGATCTTCTACCGAAAAACTTTCTGCATTATCAACCAATATTTTAACTATATATAGAATGTCACTTTGACAATTAATTTTACATAAAAGATTCGTTCAAAGTAGCAAATGAATTCAACACATTATTATCAAATTACATTTTAGCTAGTTTAGATGTGATATCCTCGTTCAGTAACGTATATGTGGAAGTGTACTTGAGGGCAATTCACGAACAATGAAACAATGTCAGTTTACATTGAAGTCTTTCAGAAGAAAATTTCATAAACCTTATATTATTTTTATTTTTGTTATTCGGCAAAATAATTTATTAATTAACGTTTGCAATACCAATGGGTGCTTCAATTTTGCCAATTTCAGCTGCATACGTTATGGATAACCTACTATCCACAGCATTATATCCTTTCATTTCAACAGCAATGCATGGTACTGAAGAGATGCTTGACACATTCAATAGCTTTGATCCTCACATTCAATTCACTATGGAAACAGAAAACACTGACCACTACATACCATTCCTTGACAGAAGGTTCATACGAACTACTTACAACAAAATTCTAATAAATTGGTACAGAAAACCTTGTAGCTCAGGAAGGAATGTAAACTGCTGGTCATACAAATACTCGATAAGAGCGAATCTAGTGAACCACATAAAAAATAGAGTGTTCAAAATCTCTGACATCCAATTTCAAGATATTCTATTAGAATTATTTCTAGATAACTCATACCCTTCGAGTATGATAAAAAACATTTCGTTCAATTCACCATCTATTACAAACATCATCACAACTCTTTCATAAAACCCAAATACTATTGACAACAATGAAAACAGTATTGCTTCACCTCAGATATTTTATAGTGCTATACCCATTTTCAAGGAGATCACTCCCAAACTCTCTAGAATATTCAACGAATCTCCGAATATAAAGATAGCCAATGAAGCAGTTCTTACAGTTAGAACAATACACACCATAGTTAAAGATGAACCGTCCCTTACTTCCCGAACGAATGTGGTATATAGTATTTCATGTCAATCCTCTAACAGAAACTATGTGGGTCAAACTTCAAGAACTCCAAGACCCATATGCACCTATGGGAAAGGTATTTATTTACCATTCCGACTTCCAGATCGGAGTATGTGTTTGTGAAGTTGTTTTTGGGCTGTCTGCAGGTGGCGCATTTTTACATCCCTCTGAATCAACTGTAGATAAAGCTTGTGACTAGTTGGAATTGATTTTGTTTGCTCGGTATTTGTTCAGGATACTGAAATGGTTTACTTCATGCAATTACGTTTCCGGTACTGACGAGGGGCACATCAGGTTGCATCCGAAATACTGAAAATCCAAACAAAGCGAAAATTCAATAAAATTATTAACTTAGGAAAACCAGCAGAAGAACATGATCAGGATTTTAGGACTATCGTCAGACGGAAAATAAGAAAAAATGTTGGAAGCGGTGATGGTGACGAACATTTCCATGGGAAGAAAGAAAACAAAACTTTTGGGGATGTTGTGTATGGAATTCACGCATAATTTGTGGATCACTTTCAGTCCAATATCTACAATTATGCCTATTTACTAAGCCATTCAATGAAACAAACAGGGTCTGTTTGCAATAAAGTACATAAGCGAGAGGGACTCGTAAATAACGAAGCAATCCAAGTG
>WOGN01009083.1:0-10979 GCA_015342105.1 Leptinotarsa texana
AAAACTGACAACCTTTTATATTTATACTTATATTTGTGATTATATATTATCTAATGTGTTTTTAATTTCATGTATTAAGTAGTTTATTTTCATATGCAAATCCCTTTTATATGTAATTCATTCTCATACTTTGATATTTATCATATATTCATTTTTTTTCATATAGATCTCCCTTTCTCCACAAACAAGCAACATCTGATGGTTCTGTGGTTTCTACAATATTTATTCAACTGTATGTTTTACTTTAGTCATTTCTTTTTGTAATTTGAATCTGAATAAACATCATTATTATTATTATTATTATTTCAATAAATTGATGGATGTTGATGTTACTACGTGGTAGAAAATCATAATGAAAAGAGAAATGAAAATTTCTGTTTTTTACCACTTTTATTTGTAACTAACGTTACTGGCGTTTCGTCCTTTACGGACACTTTCAAACTTATACAATAAACTACTTATTGTATAAGTTTATACATTTTCAAACTTATACAATAAACTACTTATTGTTAAGTTTGTAAACTACAGTAACGTTAGTTACAAATATAAGTGGTAAAAAAACATAGAAATTTTCATTTCTCTTTTCATTTAAACATTTATATTTTTCAACTGTTTTGTATAATTTCCGTACGCCGCTACAAGAGACAAATTAAGGCAATAACTTCAATCATTGCTGAGAGTTTAGTGCTTACTATTCTGGAATAAAAATATTTGTGAAAACCATTTCCTTTTCAGGGACATTCTACTGAAGAATGGATCAGCGGTGGATTCAATAATAGCTGCAATGTTCTGTAACGGCATCATCAATATGCAAAGTATGGGTCTTGGTGGAGGATTTCTAATGACAATTTATATAAGGAAAGAAAAAAAAGCTTATTTCTTGAATGCAAGAGAAGTTGCACCGATGAAATCAAAAAATCGAATGTACAAGAATCAAATGTACAAATCAGCCAGCGGTAAAATTATTTATAACTTCATAATTTTATTTACTTTACTTCGTTGAAAACCAAAACAACACCACAGCCTGGTAAAAAGATGTTTTGTTTAATTTTTTTGGTATAATTAAAAATGATGAAATGTTTATTGCCTAATATTCCATAACAAAACTTATACCCATGAAACTTCTCTTGTAAGCTCTAAACTAATAGAGGTTTGATATACGGTTTAATTATACAATACCTACGACTTGCCACTTGTTAATCTCAAAACCTATTGTGCAAATTTACTGAATCTAGAATTGCAACTGATTAAAAAGACTCATTTTTAAAACTAGAACTAATATAGGTCACTTGATTCGACAATATAAATACTAGAGTCCGATTTTGATTTACCTTTATCCTTCGGGGTTTAACTGGTTTCCAAATCACTATATCACATCGGGTAGCACAACAATGAACTGAAAATAACTTATTTGTTTGAAATAAACAATTTGAGAGGACATTCGCTGAATATACTGTGCCTGATTCAATGATAAACGTGGTATTAGCCAGTAAAGTATCTTTTTCTGGTAGACATTCACAAAAACCTTCTGTGTATAGGTACGTTGGGAAATATTATTGTTTCGAGAATATCACTTCTTCAAGCTTATTTTCATTGCTGTCAAAGTATTGATACATAGGATGTTTCTTTCCCGCTTGGTGCATTGTTCACGAGATGAAGCTGTTACTAGTTAACAATCTTTCTCTTAGACGAAGCTTTCATGCATGCAGTCGAGCCGCATTGAAATCAATCAAATCCCAAACACACTGTTGTTTGGGTCAGATCTTTCCTGCACTGATGAAAGGTAATACCTCGAAATCGGTCTGTAGGTTATCTACTCGACTGATTTCAGCGTGGTCCTGTTGCTGGATGAATGAAAACTATCTGAAAGACTAACCTCTGTGCATAAATGTCCGTCGGATATTGTTCAATGTCCAACGTGGTATTAGCCGGTGAAGTAGTTGTTTTCCGGTAGGCATTTACCAAAACCTACTGTGTTATTACGTTGGAAGAGATGCATGTTTTGATATTTATTTCGAGATATTTTTTTCTTATACTTATGTACCTAAACACTTATCGAATCACTTATCGAATAAGTTTGAAGAATACCCATTGCTTTCAGCTGATTCTCTAGCAAAATTTCTCAAAATAGTGTATATTTCCTTGTTTGAAAGTCATTTTTTTCGGCATTGTAGAGGAACAGCTGGAATATTTCTGATGAAAGCAGTAGTACTTGTCCCATATTTATCAAATTCTGTTAGGGCCATTTCTTACAAGTAAACCAACAGAAATGGTAGCAATTTATCTTGATTTTAGTATTCAAAAATTTTATCGATCTTTCATGGGCATATTCACCTTCCACAATCTGAAAAATATAAAAATTGAAAATGGAGAACTTTATGCAGGTGTAGACAGAGCAAACTTTTCAGTTCAACCTGATACGTTATTGCGTAAATTCCAAGTATTTTTCACTTAGAAAAATATTCTATTTATCAGTAACTTCGTATTTAAAAAGTTTACCTTCCAAAATTAAACTCGAAAAATACATATACGTATATACATATCGGAAGCTAAACTCTGCCCCCGTCTTCAGAATTAAAAAAATATGTTTATATTAGCATTTTTTCACTTTATTTTTGAAGATCCTTCCCAGATGTCATGGACAAAATTATTAAATGCGAAAAGTTACTGATAAATAGAAGTTTTTCCTATTCAGGTTGTGGAAGGTTAACATACTCAAAAAAGATGTCAATACTAACTTTGATTTTCCTTTATCCTTTATCATTTATCTTACTCTTCCTTGCTATCAAAGCAACAATGGAAAACCACATATTTTGATAATTATTTATATAGAACTCGATAAGATAAAACAGGTTGTTTTGTATGTAATAATTTACTGGACATATAACCACGCATATAGATTTTTATCAAGTAACTGATAAAATCTTTTGTTGCTCTGTTTTTCATATATTTGAATGCCTTTCAAGTCATCACTCGAGTAAATATATAATTTTATTGCCAATCGATTGGATAAGACTCATATCAAGAGTATTTTTGACTTCATTAAAGATGAATAAATTGTGTGTCAATATAAAAGTTTCAATATTTAAGAATATAGGTGTGAAAAAAGTATGTCAATGAATGTCACACATTGTATAGTACTTATCAGTCAATTTGGTACACTTAAACTTAACACAGTTTATTGTGAAAGTGATATAAATCTGGCTTCTTTATTGTTGGCAAAAGTCATTTGAGAAGTAAACTGTAAGTACCCAGTACTCTGAACTCGAAAGAAATTGTCGCCTGGAGCATACCAATGAATCAGCTGCAGCAAAACATGCAGTCAGAGAAATGCACTAGGTGTATTTTATTGATATCTTATTCGAGATTGGGCTGCTCGCCAAAAGTAATACGCAAGTAATCTGCTTGATCACAATACATCGAGCGGGAATATCGAATATCTTTTGGGGGAAATGCCTCAACCCAGAAGGCAATAAAACATAACTATTGTACTATCTGCTATGAGGACAACAAGAACACTTCATCCATTGCCTCGTTGCCTTTAATAATTTCTATCGCAATCATAGACGAAACTTCAAACATAAAAACCTGCAAACCTCAGGCATCAAGCCCAGAAAATAGTTACGACACGAACTGTACTGTATATACGTGGACTGTTCAAAAAATGTAGTGAATGTTCAAACTTCGCGGACTACGTACATTCGATTAGAGATTTTTTTATTTTTTATGTTGGTACACTCGTCGTGAACATATTGTAACGAATCTGAAGCCGGCCCTGACCGATATTTCAGCCAGCGAATAAACATATGACTCGCCGCGAACCGCCGTCAAAGAGTGACGATAAAGTAAGTGTTAGTTGCTAAGCATTGAATATAAATTAGTTGTGATAATGAAATATTGTTAGAAATAAATTTATCTAAGACAGCTAATTCTTTAATTCATCACAATTGGTGATCAGAAGTGGATTGGTGAGCGCTTGGTGGACAATCTTTGTATTACGGTGACTCGTTGGGTTCACGAAGTAGACAGCACCGGACTACGTAAACATAAACTGATAGACCTTTCTCGCGAAAAATAGACTTGTGAAAATAAATAAGTGTTTCGAAATCGATTAAAACAAGTGGACATATTCAGTTTTGTGGAAAATAGACAATAAGAGACAAAATGTGTTCAAGGAAAGTGCGCCTACTGGACTTGAAAGTTGCCGAATTGAAGCAAGAATTAGAGGAGAGGGTGCCAGATTGTTCTGGAAAGAAATCAGTACTCCAGAAGAGAGTGTGGGATAACTTGACGGAATCAGGAGAAGATTCCGAAACATATTCTGATGGTGATTTGAGCTCAATAATGAGCAAACTCGATGGACTTCAACAAAATTCGGTAAGACTTGTAGAGAAGCTTCTGTAAAATTCGAATAGCCTGAAGGAAGAACTTCTAGAAAATGTAGAAGGCTACTCGAATCGAGCCTACTCAAAGAAAGGATAGGAACCATCGAGATAGAGATAGATAAAATTAAGAAAGAAATGAACACAGAAGTAGAGGAAATGAAAGGTGGAGTTCAGGCAGAAATCAGCAAGATAAAGGAAACAATTAAAGACTTCCAAAAACCAAATCGTTAATTCTGCCCACATCACAGAAACATCACATCACCGAAAGTTCAATCCCGGAACTGAGTTTCAACATGGAAGAACTTCATAAGGCAATGAAAAATGTTAAGTCAATTCTGAACCAGAAAACCTCTCCATTAAGCCAGTTCGACGAAAAAACTCCGTGGATAAATTACAGCCGACAATTCGAATCTACGGCCAGAGCAAATGGATGGAATGCAGGAGAAAAGGCGGTAACATTAACATTGGCGTTGCGTCGAGAAGCAACGAATATTCTGCAAACCCTCACGGCCCAGGAACAGGAAGACTATGACCAACTTGTAAAGCATCTTGAGCTGCGGTATGGACAGGCCCACATAGAGCACGATTACCATTCACAGCTGAAGAACCGCTGCCAGAAATCAGGAGAATCCCTACAGGAGTTTGAGGCCAACATAGCTCGATTGGTTCTTCGCGACCAAGAAACAAGGCAGGCCTTGACACTAGCTCGTCCCAAACATCTCGAGGATGCACTAGCAAGAGATCTGGAGTTTGAGGCTGTAAAACAATCGGGCAAGAGCCAGAACAATATTCATACTAGCGAGGAAGATGGACAGGTGTCTGCTGATACTGAGGCCACCATTAGAAAGGTGATAAAAGAAGTGTTGCCTGAGAGAAAACAAATAAGATGCTGGAACTGTAATAAAATTGGGCATGTGCGTAGCCATCGACATCGCCGGCCCGTTCCCAGAGTCCAACCGTGGGAACAAATACATCCTAGTAGCCATGGACTACTTCAGCAAGTGGGCAGAAGCCTATGCCCTGCCCAACCAGGAAGCGTTAACCGTCGCTGGCGTCCTGGTAAAGGAATGGATATGTCGATTCGGTGTCCCATTGGAGCTGCATTCGGACTAGGGCAGAAATTTCGAGTCTAACCTGTTCCAAAAAATATGTTGTTGGACATTCGAAAGACCAGAACCACAGCCTTACATCCACAGTCCGATGGAATAAGATCATAAACCGCCACTTGTCCAAGGTAGTCTCTGACCATCAAAGAGACCAATAACTCCACATGTTCCTGTTGACTTATCGTTCGGCAGTGCACGAGTCAACCGGCCAAACCCCTGCCAGTATTATAATGGGCCGAAAGCTGCGGCTTCCTTGCGACCTGAAATTTAGGACGCTGCCAGAACAAGACACTGCGGGGGAAACTATGTCGGCCAGTTTCGGCAGAGAATGAACGACATCCATGAACGAGTCCGTCTGAACATCTGGAGTGCCAGCGATAGGATGAAGAAGGCCTATGACATCAAGGCGAATGCTGGAGGATTCGTAACCGGTGACCTAGTTTGGTTGTACAATTCTAAGCGACGCCATGGTTTATCACTACTTTATATTGATATTTTAGATTGAATTATGAATGTAAGAATCATGATATATATTTTTTCACCTAAAAGGACCGTTATATTGGTTGGCAGCGAAATATTCGAGGAAAGCAAATTATCTAAGATCCGGCCGGTACAGTTCGATGAACATATGTTCACAATTTCAGCTGTTAAACATGTTTAATTTGTTGGTGAGAGGTATAAAAGTTAGACTTATTTTGTGGGTTTGGCGATTTTTTGCTATCGAAAAAATGGATTGAAGTTCGTGTAAACAATGGAATTTAGTACTCAAAACACTTGAAATGTTGACAGTGGCATACTTTGATTGTACTCTCAGTCAGAAAAATGTTTCCAGGTGACAGAAGTTTTTCACAAAAGGTCGAGAAGATATGAATGACGAGGCTCGCCCTGCTGAATTTCGACCAAAAAAATATTCGCGTGAGCATAGCTCAGAAATAGTTGAATGACGTCAGAAGGGTCATACCTGGTGACGAATCATAGTTATATGGTTATGACATCGAAACCAAAGTCCAATTATTCTAATGGGAAGGCCCAGAAGACCCAAATAAAAAAAGTACGCCAGAGTTATTTCACATGGTCGTACGGTTGATAAGGAGTATTATCTTGAAGTTATGGAAACGTCCAGTATGGTGGAAAAACAATTCATGATTTTTTATTCACAATAATGCAACTGCTCACTCGTTATTGCTTGTTCGTAATTTTTTGGCCAAAAACAAATCCGTAATCATGCGTCAGCCACCGCATTCACCAGATTTGACCCCTGCGACTTTTTCTTGTTCCCAAGATTAAAGAGGCCCATGAAAGGGTGGCGTTTTGCGACGATTGAGGAGATAAAAACCGAATCGTTGAGAGAGCTCAAGGACATATCAAAAAATGCATATGAAAACTGCTTCGAGGATTTGAAAAACGCTGGCACAAGTATATTATATCTGAGTGGGACTACTTTGAAGGGAACTAAATACAAATTGATGATTAAAGAAATATTTTTTGTGAAAAAACGAAAATTCACCTTATTTTTTGAACAGACAGTTTACTTTTGAATATGTAACTTTCCCGTGGAATATTAAGTTTCAATTACCTTGAAGTTGGGACATATTTTTTCAATTAATTTTGCCTCATATGCTTTTAAATCCTCAAATTTCATCTTTTGTGATAAACGTGGTTTAAATAGATTCATTGTTCACCACGGTTTGATGGCAAATTGATAATTAAATAAAATTTTTTTGGGAAAAAATTGAAATTCAACTTATTTATTGAACAGACGTATATGTTACTTTCCCGTGGAATATTAAGTTTCAATTACCTTGAAGTTGGTCCATTTTTTCAATTCATTTTTCCTCAAATACGTTAAAATCCTCAAATTTCATCTTTTATGATAAACGTGGTTTCAATAGATTCATTCTTCACCGAAGTTTGATGAGAAATTGATGATTACACTATCTGTGTAGGTTTCCACAGGAAACAGATAGTGTAGGAAACCTTCACAGATAGTGTAGGTTTCCTGTGTAAATTATTCATTTCTCCCTCATATATGTTAAAAGCCTCAAATTTTATCTTTGTAATAAACGTGGATTCAATAGATTCGTTCTTCACCAAAGTTTCCAGTTCTAACTTTTAATAAACATATCTTGTCAAGGCGAATCTCACTCTGAAGTTTTTTTGTTTTCAGTCACTTCTGTCGACAGGTCCTCTCGCCGTCGGAGTTCCGGGAGAGTTGAAAGGCTACTGGGAAGCTCACCAAAAATTTGGAAAATTACCATGGAACGAACTGATTGAGCCTTCGATAAAACTTTGTGAAAGCGGATATATTATGAGCAAACACCAGCATTTATCTTTAATGAAACACGACATAACTGATTATAATTTTAGGTATGTTCAAAAGTATGTTAACGAGGGTTGTTCCAGAAATACCTGATCTGAAGTACTTACATATGGCATATACAGTGGTTCATTAAGTTTGCAACAAACAGCATACAGGACGGGACCACTAATATTAAATTCTGTCAAGAATAAAATACATTTATTTCGAATAATACAACGAAATGTTATTCACAAAAATTGTTATATTCCAATTCGAAGCCATGACCTTTTCTACTTTATTTTGATTTTTTGGAAACATTTGAGTTACTCCTTTCAGTATTTCGAATCATTTCATATCCAAAGTACTCACAATTGCGGTTGCTGTATTTCTTGATATTGAACCATAACTGGCTGGATATATGCCATGCTAGTAAACAGAACTGCAACTACGACTCTTCAAGGCGAGGCCATCAGTTTCAGGGTCACCAGGGGCTGCCCTCAAGGTGGGATACTATCTCCCCTTCTGTGGTCGCTCCTGATGAATAATCTGCTTGATGTCCTTGACAGAAGAAAAGTTGATTTGCAAGCTTACGCAGATGACCTTGTCATCCTGGCAATGTCCACGTTGGAAAGGGTAGCTTGTAATATCCTCCAAAGCACGTTGGACGTTGTTCTCAGTTGATGCCTGAGGGAGCAGGTCTGTCAACCCCAGCAAGACTGTGTTAATCCCCTTCACCAAAAGAAGAAAACTGGACGATCTAACGCCAATTTCCCGCAATGGTGAGGTCATTCCATTTGGAACGAAGGTGAAATATCTTGGCATTGTCCTTGATAAAATACTCACCTAGTACGCTCACTTGGAAAAAGTTGTACTTAAAGCCTGACTGTCTCTATGGAGATGTCGAAAAATTTGTGGTAAAACTTGGGGTTGAGGTCCCAAACAAATTCATTGGATTATGTGATGATTGTCAGACCAATGATCACTTATGGTGCAGTTGCTTGGTGGCCAAAGACTTTGCAGAAATCGGCCCAAGCGAAGCTCTCTGGCTTACAGAGACAAGCTTGTCTGGCTATCAGTGGTGCCATCAGTACCACACTTTCAGCGGCCATGGAGATCCTTCTAGATCTACCTCCTCTCTACATTTTTCTGGAGAGAGAGCCTAGATGGACTGCATACAGATTGTCCATATTGCCAATTGCACAAATCATTTAAATGCAGAGTGCAACAGACTGTTGGTTGACACTGGAAGTCACAGCATTCTGGAAATGACCTCTGACTTTATGCCTCCAACTGTCAACTACGAACTGCCTTGTAAAGTCCTATTCCCGAGTGGAGAGGACTGGATTCTCCGGGAGAAGGAAATATTAATAGCAGATAGTTGGTTCACAGATGGATCAAATATTCCTTCCGTTTCTGGTGCAGGTGTTTTTAGTCGCACACCCAGGACAGATATATCTACCTGCCTAGGAACTTATGCGACTGTATTTCAAGCGGAAATTCACGCTATTGAATTGTGTGCGGAGAAATTGGATAAATCCAATCTCGCACATAAGTCAATAAAAATATTCTCGGACAGTCAAGCGGCATTGGAAGCTTTTGTCTCCTAGCGAGTAACGTCTAAATTGGTAGCAAATTGACAAAAACGACTCTCCTCGATAGGAAGGCTCAACAGATTGTCTCTGGTCTGGATTCCTGGCCATACTGACCTGGAAGATAATGAAGCTGCTGACTCTCTTGCAAAGGAGCGTGCTGCAAGCTGCTTCATCCGACCAGAACCTGTCATTGGCATCGCTTTGTGCTTTGTCAAACAAACATTGAACACCTGGATAACAAGAAGATTTATAGACTTCAGGCAGAATCTTCCAGGATTGGCTCACTCCAAGGCGTTTATCCACCCTTCGAAGCTTGATACCAAACAGTTATTGGACTATAGTAGGGATGAACTACGATGTCTAACAGGCCTTCTTTTTTTGAAAATGATGGACAGCAGTGTCTGCCCCGCTGGGGACCGAATCAGGTTCTTAGAGTTCGTCAGATCTGTACTCTTACCATCTGACCTGAAAGACCACTCACGATACAAACTAATCGGCTTCGTTAAGAAGCTGGGTTTATTTGACCGAGTGTGAATAAGTGTGAGCCACAATAAACCCTTGCGAGTTGCGGTGGAGGGTCGAATGGAACCACTCACTTTAGACCTAACCTAACGTAACCTAACCCACAATGAAATTAATTTGAAATGCATTAGGAAAATTGACTTGGATTCATATTATATTAACTAATTTCACAAAAATCGATATATAGGTACATAGTTATAATGATAAACTTATAATCACGATGAAAAATTTTGAATTGAAGTAGGTATGACATTTTTATTTAAAATTCTCAAGAAAGTGCTCCAAATGGAAAAGATTTTAAATAAGTAGGTATACCGAAACTATCACAAATTCTAGTAAATATACCAATAATAAAAAAAGCAAAGAAATGTAGTGGATGGCTGTAGACCGAAAGAATGTGAGTTAGCTGACACAATAGGCTTTTCAAAATATAATGTACATCGCATACTGAATGAAAAATTAGATATGAGATAACCGAGCTTAATTGAGAATGCTTTACTAAAGTATCCGTGGATACTTAACTAAAACATATTCTTGTAGGATGAAAGTGTAGTTTTGTTAGTTACTGCAGTTGTGTAGCAATCCTCTGAATGATATCTGATTCAATAGCATAACAAATGTTTGGAGTAAAAACTGAATAACAAAAAGTGTTCAATAAATCGATGGATGTAGTGTTCATGTAAAAGTAGTTGTTTCGAAAGTAATTTTTCCTTCGTGTAATTTAATGTTTATGTGAAAGTAGCTGTTTCAAGAGGGGTTTCTGTTCCAATTTGTGTCTGAAAGGTACTTTATTGAATAATCTATACATCTTTTCAATGGGTTTATTTTGAAATTAATTACTTTCTTGCTTTTCGGAAGTTTCCCGCATTTTTGTATCAAGATGAAGAGATATTGTGTCCTGAAATGTTTGTTACCTTTGACAGGTCTGGTAATTTTGCGAACACCCTCGTGTTTCATTTACTTATACAGTGTCATCACCAAAGTATGCACAATATGGGAAATTTATTTGTTTGAAGGTGGTTGACAATGTTTTGTGGTGTATTTCATCAGTTCGGACTTCCATTGTCTAATCTAA
>WOGN01009084.1:0-10979 GCA_015342105.1 Leptinotarsa texana
GAATCTAAAGAAAAAGCTTGGCTGTTTATATACCTAAAGTTTTTTGATCCGATATGGACTTTGTTTGTTAAATGATGATTATCCTAATTGATTTTTGGTAATTAACTAGTGGAATCACTACCTACAAATTGATTAGTCAACAATAGATTAAAAAGCGGACAAATTAATTTACAGGTAGTGGTTACACTAGTTAATCACCGAAAAATCAATTAGGATAATCATCATTCAACAAACAAAGTCTCTCTCCAATAGGAGGTGTTCAAGTGAGTTGGCTCTTGATGGAATACATATCAGAAATATACGACGTTTTGAGGTTCAACTCAGTACACCTCGAACTGCACTGTTTCAAAATTCTTTCATTTGGAGAACTGCATTAATGTGAAATTAACTTTCTGGAAGTGTTTTCCAAAATAATTCAATTTCCAGCAATTCAAATCCAATGTGGATCGCAACTTTCGCACAGGCACCGCTCTTAGAGGGCCCAAGGATTTTCCTGTAGTGCTTGCGTTTTGCCTTAATAAAAATGAAGTAATAAACTAACCTCTATTTTATTCCCCTTCCTGACAGTACTTTATAGAACTGTGTTTTCAAAAAAAGTTTTTCCGTTTATTTCTCATGTTACTCGACATCAATCCACCTTATTATCTCCCTATTCAAGCGGATATTCTAAACAGATACCACACACAACAGATTAATCAAACCCACTTGAATTGTATCAAAACATATTCAGGGGATGAAGAATAAATCACGAGACAAGAATCCATTACGGCCGCTGAATTAACGTCATCTTGAAAAGAATTAAACGAATGGAATTAATTATAAGATTGATGGATTCCTGAAATCTTTATGCGCCATACAGCCGTAGTTTTAAGATCTGCCTTTAATCACCCGCATTTCTCCCAAATTCATTCCAAACTCATTTCGTTTCATAATCGGAAAATCAATAACACGGGAGAGTTTTTATTTCAGGATATTCGTTAAACTGATAAAAAATAGAATTTATGTAACTAGTACAGAAACTACGGTTTTTTAGACTAGCACACCAGAAATGTTGCGCACACTATTTTTTTGGCAACCGTGTAGAAAAAAACATCAATAAGACCCATTTTTTCATGACATTTCTTTGTAGAACAAAATCCCAAATATTTCAATTCTCATTTGCAATAAATATTGGAATTTGAACTAAAGATAGGTACTAACAGTAACATTCTAATTCTCATTTATAATAATATTCATATGGTATATTTAAATGTTTTTTGTTGAAGTCAGAAAAAAAAGGAAAGTTTCTGTTTCCCATTGATTGTTTTCATCTAATAATTTTTCAAAGGTCTTGGCAAAGCACAATTTCAATTTTGTTTGTAAGTGAACTGTCTATATATCCTTCAGCAACATTGGTAGACTTCCAATCACCGTGTCTCTTCAAATTTGTGATGTTTCCACCATTATCAGCTGAAGTTCGACGAATATGAAATTTTCAGGGTTAGGTAAATTTAAAAATTATGCGATTTCTAATCTGAAATTCCCAAAACTGTGAATACCAACAGGATGTATCGAATTTTTTTTTAATTCACGAATAATCTTTCATGATGAATTTCACTACTTCGGACATTTATTGTCTAATATATAGAACAATTTGAAATCCCCGAAACAACTGAAAAAGAAGAATTAAAAATGAACAGTTGAAAATAACAATTATATTAAGCAAAAATAACTTGAAATTAAATAATAGTGAAATAAAATACAAGTGAAATTAAAACGATTGAACAAAAAATAAAGAAATACTAATAAATATAAATAAAAAAAGTTAAGAGATTCCAAGCCACGTTAGTTCACGAAGTTTCGATTGTTAGTATCTACAATCGTCTTCGGGTGATGACTGGACTGATTCCTCCAAGAGACGACTATTTATGGGTCGTTCGAGTACTTTCACTTATCTCCGCTTTCCATTTTTCCGCTTCACTGGTTCAGTGGGAGATGACCGTTTGGCGGGAGATGGCCATTTTTCGCTCGATGATATGTTTCCATATGTTGCGTATCTCTACGCTAGCTTGGCTGAATACGTTGATGGACAGCATGTATGCGGCTTCCTTGAATTTTCTCCTGAACCAATGTTCCTCTCTGTGTATGATATCAGCTTGGGACCACTCGATGTTGTGTTGATGGGTCCAAACATGGTCTGCTATTCGTGATTTGCTGGTTTCCCCTCGCCGTGTGAGTTTCTTGTGCTTGGCAATGCGAATATTCAATGGCCTCTTAGTTTCACTAATATAGGATTTTCCGCACTCACAGGGTATCCGGTAAATGCAATTCTTGAAATGGTAGTCCGCGTTTGGTGGCCTAGTTTTCGTGAGGCTGCTACGGATAGTGTTACCAGATCTGAAGCAGGTTCTGATGTTGTACTGGACAGAGAAATCTGTCCAGTCATCAGTCGAAGGCGATTGTAGATACTAACAATCGAAACGTCGTGAACTAATGTGGCTTGGAATCTCTCAACTTTTTATTTTATTTTCATTTGTATTTCTTTATTTTTTGCTCAATCATTCTATTTTTACTTGTATTTTATTTCAATATTATTTCATTTCAGGTAATTTTTGCTTAATATAACTGTTATTTTCAGCTATTCATTTTTAATTCTTCTTTTTCAGTTGTTTCGGGGATTTCAAATCATTTTATATATTAGACAATGGAAGTCCTTCAAACAAATCCTGGAGGTTATATGACATGGAAAAACCATACCTAATGTTATAACGAGTTTGACGAGAGTCTTTCAGCTCGCACAACCAGAAAAAAACTTTATACAATATTCAATATACAGGGCGTTTCAACGAGGGAGTTGAAGTTGCAATTCTAGGACACGTATAAATGGATAATCGACAATCTATCAGAAGGGTAGCTGGAGGGTATGGTGTATCAGCTACTAGTGTTTTTCGGATTTTGAAAGCCTACAAATTAAACGAAGATGATCCTGATCGTCGACTTCAGTTTTGTGAGGTGTTCAGCAAGGAATTGACCAATAACCCAAACCTATTATACAATACATGTTGTCCAGATGAAAGTTCCTTCATATTGAACGGTGAATGAATAGATATAATTGTCGTTACTGGAGCGGAATGAATCCTCATTTGTTGATGGAAACACATTCATAAAGTCCACAAAAATTGAATGTCTGGCCTGGCATCATATTATTGGGCCATTCTTCATTAAAGGTAATCTCAATAGAGACACATACTTAAATCTATTACTAGACTGTGTAGATCCTATGATTACAAAAATTTTTGAAAATGATGACAATTTAGTAGAAAATGAAATAACATTTCAGCAGCACATTTTGATGTTTGGGTGAGACAGTTTTTGTATGACCAATGCGTTGGATCGACAGAAAGGGTCCAGTGGAGTGGCCAGATAGATCACCTGATCTCACACCGATGGAATTTTGTCTGAGTACTCTATCAAGCCTACAAATCTAGAATCTAGAATCAATTGGGCCTTGAAGCACTGTCTTGCCCACCATACTACCAAGACCTCTACCATCTATTTGAACACTTCCATAACTTTCTTACCGGTAGAACCTTAGCCAATCAAGACCAGGTAGAAACGGCCTTCATCGACTTAATTGAATCTCGAGCAAACAATTTTCATGCTGACGATATGCATCGGTTTGTGTTTCGTTGGCAAAAGTGCACCGCTTCAAATGGCGCTCATTCTATTGAATTGAAAAAGTGTTCACTGAGATATTACAGTAAAGTTTGAAAAAAAGATGACATTGTTGAAATAAACTAATATTCAAGTATTCGAAAAAATCGAATACAACTTTCAGTTTTCCTTCTTTGATTCGTTTCATTTTCAAACTTTTTCGACAGATGTCAAAGTAGTTTCCAAATTTGAAATATTTTACATCTGTCGGGAATGAAAAACTTCAGTAATTTTTAATTTGTCAATTTTGAAGAGGGGGCAGATTTTGGCCACCGAAACATTAATATATGAGTCTTATGACAGTTTCGGATAAATTGCGCATTTTTGTGATGAATTCATTCGAATCCAGGCAGTGATTTATCAGGATGAACTAGATGTTTGTCACCCTGTATAACGTTTTCCTCTTTTCAAATTGTAGAAGGTGATTGTCCCCAAATTGTTTTTTTTTTCAATACACCTTGGAAATATTGAAGTATTGAAATATCGCCCTGTATGCAGAGCTTACGTTTGAGATGAACCCTCTTATCTAAACCCATAAACATATAACATGCCATAGATTTCAAAAATAGGGTTTCTTGACTTCGTTAGGTCATTCGATATTTGAGGGGATTATTTACCAAAAATATATCGATGTGCATAACAAAATTTCATAAAATGAAGTACATTATTGCTAAAAATTACTGATTTCGGAAAATTTTCAAAATCTGAAGAATGTATTTCGAAAACAACTGACTGTTTAAAAGAAAGTTTTAATCTCAAACTGTAACAAATTCTGCTCAAAAATATACACCGAAATTTGCCACGAACTGACGGAAAGTAAAAAATTTCAGGGTGTTTTACAATGTTCGTTCTGTTGCTGACCGTGAATCAGAAATATTCAGCTCAAGTTGTTGTAGGTACGTAGGTACATGATAACTGGGCTATAATGTATGAATGTAAAACTTTTCGAATGCATTTTGAATAAAAACAATCTAATATAGCCAGGAATTGAATGAAAAGTAAAACGCTATGTATAAATATTATGAAGCCACTGTTACTAGGCAAGCACAAAACATATTTTTCTGAAAATGAGATAATGTGACTTCAGTTGAAGTCACATCCCAATCATTATAACTTATTTGTTTTTCGGGAATTATCAAACACATGATATATTTAATTAGAGAGGCAGTGCTCGTATTTGTAAACAAATCTACGAAAACAGAATACGATTAGATTAACCACTCATTTCGAATTTTAAAATCACAATTTGTTATTTGCGTACACATGTCAATTTGAATCGAAACGAATTTTTTAATTAGACCTCTTTATTTTGTTCGCTGATCAAACATATATGTGAGATGTGTAAGTCGAAAAATCGACTATTTTCTTACAAACATTCCGGTAATTGATGGCACTTTTGACGAACTTTGATTCTATTGAATTTTCCCAAATACAAATCATCAAAAATGTATTCCTCAAATTCATTAGTTTTTAGTGAACTAAATTAACACAGAAATGAACTGACTTTGGACGACGTTTCGAGAAAAGTATCAGTTTTTATTGTCGAATTCTTATAGGAAATTAATACAAATTGCACACAATAATGTGAACGCCAATTCAAAATATTTGGATGAAACGTTTCATACACGCAGTCTGTTAAAAAAATAAGGCGGATTTTAATTTTTCTCGAAAAATATTTATTAATTCATCAATTTATATTTCCTCCAATCCTCGAAGCAGTTATGATATGCACTTTTTATTATGTATTGGAGCTCTCTCGGCGATTCGGTTTTTATCTACTCAATCGTCGCAAAACGCCGTCGTTTCACGGGTCTCTTGAATCTTGGGAATAGGAAAAGGTCGCATGGGGATAAATCTGGTGATTACGGTGGCTGAGGTATGATTATGGTGATGTTTTTGGCCAAAAATCACAAACGATCAATAACGAATGAGCACATGCATTATTGTGATGCAAAAGCTTTGATTTTTTTCCATAATAGTGCATAATTTCAAGACCGTACGGTAATGGAACAGAAAACAGTTGTTCGAACTTGGTGTGCTTTTCTTGATATTAGCTCCTCTTTGCTTTTTTATTGGGACGATTGGACTTTGGTTTCGATGTGATAACCATGTACTCATGATTGGTCACCAGTTATGACATATTATTGGAATTGTTTTCCACCACTAAACCGTTATTTTAACACCTCGACACGTGATTCGATCACCAAGTAAACATCTTCGAGAGGAAGATCAAAACAGTTTTGAAAACAGAAAACAACAACTCCCCTGGCTAATACCACGATGGGGGTTGGATTATATCCGACATGTGTCAGTGCAGGATTCTTCATTGAAATCATTCCTGCATATGCTGTTGACGATACAACTGCCGCAATAGATTTTCAATTATTGAAACAAACTTGCAGACCGGTTTCGGCCTGTTTGGCCACTCGTCAGTGCAAGATAGTGTCTATCATCGACATAAAGCCGATGATTTTCGATAATCGAAAATCTAATTAGTTTCAGAGTATCATTCCTCGAACTAGGCTGAAGCGGACAACAACAACATGTTCGTCATCGCCCCATCTGCCTGTGAACGAGGTAACCAACTGTATAACAGAAATTTGCCCAATTCCTCGTATAAGGAAAGAAAACTTTTCACATATAGTAAGTGGCCATACTTGAAGACTGGCTATAAATCAAATCATCTAACAGAACAATTCGTTTAGGACACTATCAACTCCCTACACTGTAGGTTGATGGACTGAAACCTATCAGAAAACAACTTGTTGTTGTTTTGTTGTTGTGACTTCAGTGAACAATCCTGCACTGACACCTGTTGGATATATTCCATTGCCTTTCGTAGCATTAGCCAGGAGAGAAGTTTTCTGATAGGTGTCAGTCCATCAACCTATAGTGTAGGAAGTTTAGACTGGCCTGAATGGATTGTTTTTGTAGATGATTTGATTTCAAGTGTTTTCAAGCAATTGACTTAATTTTTTACACTAAATTTGATAAAAAGTCTTTGATACATTTTTTTCGCAGAAAATTGGCGAACATCCAAAACGCAAAACACGAAACAAAAGTCAAGCTTTTGTCATCAACGATAAAACATTTTTAAAACGAAATCACGAACAAAAATGTTCTCTTGGATATAATGCTTATTCCAAAGATTTTTCAAATGAGACAATCCAAAAATTGACAAAAGATTCAGAGATTCAGAGAAAAATGAATTATTAAAACAATTCCAACAACTACAACTATTACACAAAGAGAATCTTTTTTCAAATCTTCAAATATGATATCCTGATACCTTACTTAGTTCCAAATCATCCAAGATCTTTATGAATTCAAACTCGACAAACTAGGAACTAACACTCTAAACACAAAACTTGTGTTTAGAGTATTTTGTGTGAAATAATGGTGAAAGTTCGAGACTTTCAGAAATAAAAAATCCGAACAGCAGAATAATTTTAAAAACCACTGAATATCAAAATCCAAATCAGCAGAGCATATTTTTACAAGAAAATTGTTGCCATGTACGGTGAATTGGAACAACGCCAAAATTTTTGGTGACAAAACCCCCTGAAAAGAAATTATATAAAATGAAAGTAAGAATGTAAATGACATTATGACATCTCCATCCTTTACAGTCCTTAAAAGATAACTAATTTCAACACTCTGTGAATCTGTAAACTTTCATACACTTTCAATCATTGATAGATAAAAACATTTTCCAATCCTAAGTTCACTATAGTTATTTTCAACTAAATAACTCTCTCTAAACCCAATTTTGCATTTGAAAAATATTGATATCTTCGGCTTAGATAAAATCTGTAGTTTTATGAAAAGAAATATTGATTAATAAAAAGAAAACTCAGATGAACATTTAGAATATCATCAGCATAAAAATGTTTTTACGTACACTGTGTAGATACCTGTCTCTTACACAATGAGATCATGGCCTTTATTTTACTGTCTTCGAAACAGACGCAACAAATAAATCTAATTCAAGGTGACCGCACGTGATCTTTGAATATTTTATATGTTAATATTACAAATACAGTCCACAGATAAAAATATTAAATGATTATTAAAACCGAAAGATATATATTTTGATATATTTCTTCTAAAGTTCAAAGATCATAAATTATCGTCATTCACCTAACGTGTATCGATATTAAAAAATTCAACATTTCAGTGAAATATAAGTATTACCTTCCCTCATATGAGATTTTGTTTCATAGTTGCAAACCACCACTTTTTCAGCGACTGAAACAGCTGCAAGAGCCAGTATAACCACTGAAACAGTTAAAGTGCCCATGCTTGAGCCTGTCTTTGGTAATACTGACTGCTGAACTCTTCGCAAGCCTTAATCTTGTCCGATATTTGGTCAATCTGCCCACCAATAGTTATTTAGTAATTTGTTAGCAACTCACTGTTTTCTGCAGACACATATAAACAGATATTGCGGTGCTACTCAATTAATAATTACATTATTTTCTTGCTGATGAATGCCATATGCAAATATGAGAAACTGATTTTTTATTAGTTAGTTGAAGAAACACGGGTATTCCCGTACTTATTGTTTTCTTTGTCAGTATAGGGTCATCGAAATCAGTGGAACTTTTTATGATAATATTATACAAGGTGGAATGTTCTTCAACGGATAACAAAGTTTTACAGTATGGTGGGATATTTAATTCAATTCAATTTTGCGGCAACACCGCATTGTCGAAAATATTTTAGTTGGCTAGAAAATGTCCGAATATGCCCTCCGTCAAATTTTCAAAGTGATCCGTTGTCTGGTTCACCAGAAACGTCTAATGTGCCATCCACCGTGAATCAGCCTGTATATCTGGGAATTGTTCTATATATAGCTGTAACATTTGAACATACATAAGGACATATTGTAAAATAATAGAAACGCCAATTGTACAATTAATTTAGGGTGGTATACTTGTATGGGTGGTATTCCTTCATGGATTACCTTATGATGTACCTATATAGCATGAATATCTTTAGTTTTGAGAAGTTTCTAGTTTTATCTCCTTCTTGAAGATGATCACTTGGTGATCGAAACATGTGTCGAGGTGTGAAAATAACGATTTGGTGTTGGGTAAAAACTCCAATAATATTGATTCCAAAAATGTATTAATATACGGGGTGTTCCATTTAGAAAAATGAAGTTGCTAGGATTTTTTGATGGAAGTGGCAACGCCGCAATGCTGAAAATATTTTAGATCCATAGAACAGATAAGGAAATGTGTGAGGTGAAATTGTCAGAACAATCATGCTTTGCGTTTTCCAGAAACGTCTAATCTACCATCGACCGTGAGTCACGCTGTATATATTGGCTACAACCGGTGGAACTGGCGATCCCATTGACATTTCCTCATCTTTCATGAAGAATTCGTCCTCCAGTTGGAAGTACCAATAAGTACACAGCATCCTAGTTATTCCATGATTACTTGTAACGGTGAGTTTGTTCTTCCTTTCAGGTCCCCATCTTCGGATAGCTTCTTCTGTATGATTTGAAGTATTCCTTCGACAGGAACGTTGGTGTAGAGGCTTTCCACGCCGAAACTGATCAGCTGCTCTTTGACTCCGATTTCCCCTAGTAGTTCAAAGAAATGTCTTGAATTTTTCACAAAAGGTGATGTTTTTCCTTGCAGTGGTTTGATTATTGGTAGTAATAATCTGGACAAGTTCTGAGTGGCTGAATCTCTAGAGCTAATGATCGGTCTGAGCTGAACATCCTTTTTGTGGATTTTGGGTAGTCCATATTGTGGTGCGGTATTAGCGAAGGTCTCACTTTTTCCGAAAAATAGATTTGGTGTTTTTCAAAAGTCTGGTACAACTTCCTTTCAATTGATGCAGTAGGGTGGATTAAGATGAAAGGGCTTCATCATTATTCATATTCTTCAGGTAGTAAGGTAACCAATGAAGGTACTATTGAATCGTATTCAAATATGACGTCATTTTCTTTTTCAGCGAAAATTGATAATATCCCAGGAGTACATGATTTATTCACCTAAGCTGTCAGGTATGTGCATGGTTAATGAAAGTGTTCCACATCCTTGTTATTTCACTTTTAACCCGACTCAATTATGCACGCCTCTGGAATACGTACATGAAAATAATTCATTGGTCCGCTGCTTAAGGAAATATACTAAACAATTTCTCTCCTGTGCTTTGCAGGAGTTTTTTAACGGGACCTACATCAAATAATGTTGCCATAAGTCATAATTCATTCACCCCATTTCTTGCTTCCTTGATCTAGCCGCATTCCAGAATGTAGGTCGACGTTGAAGACCTGTCCTGTACCAAGAATACACGATGACTGCCGGGGTGATATATCACAACTGAAGTTATTCAACTCAACTTTCCACAAGAATCCGGAAATACCTAACCCAACCCTCTTTCCACGATCCGCTGTCGCCGTATCCAATTATTTCCCGAGAAATATAATTTCTCAGTCAGAATTAGAGGTTATTCTGATTGTACGACGTCTTATAACAACACATTTCGCAAAGTTATGCATGAACTTATGAATAGGTTCGAGCGTTATGGCTGTCATATATCTTTGTGTCATATTAGAAATACGGAAACGGATGTGAGAAAGTAGGATAAGATGTTAGTCGGAAAGCATATGCCAAGAGCGTTCTCATGCAATCCTCAGAGGGAGGATAATGAACGGTTACTTTTGCTTCAAAGTTTGTTTTGTTTATCGTATTTCTGTGAGGTTCCTTTTGAGGAATTGGATTATCATATTTGATTCCAGGGACACATTTTGCGCTGACGGTTGTTTCACATCTCTAAAAGAGCATTTTCTGAGTACAGTGCTTGTATGTTTTTTTGCAGAGGAGTCATTGCTTCTTGAAGTTTTTTGAGTTTTTAACCTTTCTCAATCTGAATCTTCAGAAAATCCACCCAAGTTCATCGAAAGGCATGCCGGGTAGACACGCGTCTGATGTTTTCAGTTTAGCCACGTTTAATGATAATAATGATCTTTATTTAAATAGGAAACCTAATATACATACAGAGTGGTTCAACGAAAAGTATGCACCTTGCTTTTCTTCTTTTTTTTGTAACTTAACGCAAAAATTATAGGACCCTTCGAATTTGCTTTTGAGGAAACACATTTTACATGTATTTTTCTACCTGTGCCTTCAACCCCCTAGCGAGGGTGAGTAACAACCCTAAAATTTTAAATGGAAAGTGAGGTCGAGTGATATATCATTGAAAGGGCACAAAATTATTTTTCCAATGATTCCTAATTTGTTGTATTCCACTCAAATATGTAGGTA
>WOGN01009085.1:0-10979 GCA_015342105.1 Leptinotarsa texana
GAACACATTTTGTCTCTTATTGTCTATTTTCCACAAAACTGACTACGTCCACTTATTTTATTCGAGTCCGAAACACTTATTTATTTTCACAAGTCTATTTTTCGCGAGAAAGGTCTATCAGTTTATGTTTCCGCCATCCAGTATTGTCCACTTCGCGAAACACAATAAATCACCAGTCTATCTGCGCGATCCTTCTGTGGGATTTCTATATTTATTCGGAAATTGCCTGTTAGTTTATTTGAATTTGAAAGTATATGTAGATAGACCGCCGAATTTACAGGAGTGAGAAAATTGAATTAGGGTCGCAATTAGCAAAATTATCCATGAAGTTTTCCACAATATGCAAGAGGAATGTGTCCGTAGATCTGCTCAATGTCAAGAAACCGGTGGATGGCTTTCCGAATGACTGATTTAATTGCGGTGGTTTGTTGGATATGAAGTGATTTCCTTACTGAAATGAACTAATAATTTTAGTACAAACGAATTAAATTATTCATCATCACTAAATGCAGCATTGAAATATTTTTCAGATGAAGTTTCACACGACCTAAAAAATGAAAACCGGTGACACAACTTCTTTAGGGCATACATTTATAAATCGGTAAATTTGAAAATAAAAATTGACCTATTTCAGAATTTTTGTAGACTATACATAATTTGTGAAATAACGAATTTTTTTCATAATTTAACGACTGTGTATATATGATTATAGCTCAGTGATATTCCATCTTGAATTATTGCGATATTCCATTTTCGATTATTGTACGAAGGAAATAAAGTTTTTGATTTTAGTGACACTAAGGGAAATAGAAGCTGAAGGAAGTATATTTGATCGAAATGTGAGTTTGATGATGAATCCACAATTAAACGTGAAAGCAAAATTTCTGGAAGAAGCTTCTGAGCAATATAAAAGAATTTATACAAAAGGAACGTTTCAGAGAGATCCTGGAGCATTTATGAAGGTAAATATTTTATTTATTCAATGAAAATTGAAGTGTGTGTATATTTAGTTCAAAATAGTTCTTTTAAGCCAATTTCCAGTCGTTGACTGTAAACCATTGATATTATCAATTTCAGGCAATAAATATTTTCACATCTTCCAATAATATATTTTCTCATATAAGGGCGACATAGACTTCATAATGCATTTTGTTATGTAATAACCTTAAAATTTTCATCATGAGGATAGTGTTTATTCACCTGAAAAATATTGTTTTCTAGTATCTCAGCGAGGAATCGTTTACTACTCCTGGAATTCGTACTGCCGAACTGGTGTCAAAATTTTCGAATGTCTATCTTTATGAATTTGCATACGAAGGCGAAATGGCCGGTTTATCATTTTTGACGAATGTACCAGGTAAGGTTAAGAAGGATAAATTAGACCGAAAATATGTCTGATATTCCAATCAATTAAGATACTTCGGTTAAGCCATTCTTTCTACATCCAATCACAAAGAATACCAACTCTATACATATGTTCTATCACTTACTCTTTCATAATTTTTCTCTTTCACTATTTTCTAAATCAGTCACAAAAACGATTTTCTATCTTTCTTCATTCGGAAAAATGAACTGTTAATTAATAAATTTCTAACAATCCCACTGCCTGTATTCTGCCGTATTGTAACATATGTGAACAAGTTGAACTTCACAATGAAATTTATCGTTTCGAACATATTTTTGAATATGTGGATATGCTTAGCATATCACACCCTTCTTATCATGTCATACTGTTCTTTTTCCGATCGCACTCATCTGTTTAATAGGTAGCTGCTTTCACGGCTCCCCACAAATTGTTTCCCAATTTGTGCTCCAAATACCATACAATGGGTTTTTTCAAAAATATTTTTATTAAACCTTTCAGCATGACCATTTTGCTTAGGAGAGTATTGCACAGTATCATCAATAGCAATCCCATTTGAAGAACAAAAGTTCCAAAAAATCTCTTGATATTTATACCTCTCCATTAGTATACATCTCAATTTCAAAATTTGTCTTCTGAAAAGTACTTGTGGGAAATTTTTGAAAGATTTGGAAAGTTCGATTACTTTAGATTTTGAGAATAGTAAATGAATCTTACCAAAATGAAAGTAGTCACAAAAAAAATCAAGGAAATATTTTTTATATAGCCCGTTGAAGAAGACACACGGATTAGTAATATCAAATGACCAGATTGTTTTTTTCTGGCATTATATCTTGTTCAGCTTTCATACAACTTTTCCATACCATTTTTTCAACTCAACCATTCAGTCTCTCTACCGTGTTCTTCAATAATATAATACTGATCTTCCAGAGACCTTACCAATAATATCGTACCAATACCTTGGTACACGATTGAAAGAGTTTTAACGGTAATAACAATTATATTGTCAGAATCTGATACTGTACGCAATCGTATTTCTTTTGAAATTAATCTCCATGTACACCGCTTTGCATTGGTCGAATTTCAGTGGGTCTACTCACATCAACACATTTTTCCAAATTCGTTTCCATTCTGAATATAAAAAGCTATTCATGGTAAATAATTCTGTCACAAGCATAAATATACAGATATAGATTGTCTGGGTGCTTAACCTTTAAATGATTGAGGAGATAAAATCAGTTTTTGAAAAGTATACTCGTCATTCTCTTGTTGGTTCCAGTAACGTATTAAATTTTTGTTGGTTACTGAATTAGTGTGTCTTGTTTTCAGGGGCAGATAATATTGCTCATACCTCAGAACTGAAGTATCTCTTTGGAGGATTAGAAGGGGCTATAAAAGATGCCAAAGATTATCCAAAACCCGATCAAATGATAATGAAAAAAATGTTGAAATTATGGAGCAATTTTATCAAATATCAGTGAGTATATCTCGATAGACCAACGGAATATAACTATCTATCTTTTAGTTTCATCTTTTTTATGTTATGAAAAGCGTTTAACTTCATCAATATTAGAATACCTTCTGGAATTAAAAAAAACACATTTTTAAAATGAATTTGTTGTTTTTCATCGACCTTCTTTGAGTATTTTTACTCTACACAATCTGAAAAATATAAAAATTATAATGGAGAACTTTATACAAGTGTTCAAATGGAAAACTTTTTAATGAAGAAAAGAGAAATGGAACTTTCTATGTTTTTTACCACTTTTAGTTGTAACTAACGTTACTGCAGTTTTGTTCTATACGGACATTTTCATTTTCAACTTATAATGAGTTTATTAAGTTTGGAAATGACCGTATAGGACGAAACTGCAGTAACGTTAGTTACAAATAAAAGTTGTAAAAAACATAGAAAGTTTCATTTCTCTTTTCTTCATTATGATATCCTACCATGTAGTAACGGCTACATCCATCAATTTATTAGCAAAATTTTTAGTTTACCCCAATATGTTACTGCGTAAAATCAAAGTATTTTTCACAAAGAAAAATGTTCTATTTATCAGTAACTTGTCGCATTTAACAAATCTGCCTTTCAAAAAAATTGCTAAGAAATAATACAATACTCAACTTTACGTTTCGGAGGCCAAAATCTGCCTCCGTCTTCAGAAATGGACAAGATGTTTGCAGTTATTCCTTTGCTGATTATTTATTTCTCAACTTTTTCGATGGGCCAAATTGTTGAATATGACAAGTTACTGATAAATACAACATTTTTCTTTGTGTACAATACTTTGATTTTACACATTAACTTATCTGGGTAAATTGAAAAGTTTGCCCTTTCTACACTTTTATAAAGTTCTCCATTATAATTTCTATATTTTTCAGATTGTGCAAGGTGAAAATACCCAAAAAAGGTCGATGAAAAACTATTTTCGTTCACAAAAAATGAAGTTCGTTGAATTTATAGTCTAATCAATGTTTACTGTCATGTTGTTTAATATGAAACAACTGGACAGTATTGTTTTTAACTAGTTGGGGCTTCCAATTGTTCAATATATAAAATGATTTGAAATCCCCGAAACAACTGAAAAATTAAAAATGAATAGCTGAAAATAACAATTATAATAAGCAAAAAATAACCTGAAATGAAATAATAGTGAAATCGAATACAAGTAAAAATAGAACGATTGAACAAAAAATAAAAGAAATGTGAATGAAAATAAAATTGAAAGTTAAAAGATTCCAAGCCACGTTGGTTCACGACGTTTCGATTGTTAGTATCTGCAATCGTCTTCGGGTGATGACTGGACTGATTCCTCCGAGAGATGACTATTTATGGGTCGTTCAAGTATTCTCACTTATTCCCACTTTCCATTTTTCCGCTTCACTGGTTCAGTGGGAGATGACCGTTTGGCGGGAGTTGGCCATTTTTCGCTTGATGATGGGTTTCCATATGTTGCGTATCTCTGCGCTAGCTTGGCTGAATACGTTGTTGGACAGCATGTATGATGTTGTGGTGATGGGTCCAAACATGGTATGCTATTCTTGATTTGCTGGTTTCCCCTCGCTATGTGTGTTTCTTGAGCTCGGCAACGCCAACATTCACTGGCCTCTCAGTTTCACCAATATAGGATTTTCCGCACTCAGAGGATATCTGGTAAATGCAATTCTTGGAATCGCAGTCCGCGTTTGGGGGCCTGGTTATCGCGAGGCTGTTACGGATAGTGTTACCAGATCTGAAGCAGGTTCTGATGTTGTACTTGGAACCAATTCTTCTTATACTCTCCGATAATCCTCTGATGTAGGGAAGTGCAAGCACTGGTTGTGACGGCTTCTCTTCCTTGCGAGGCTCCTGCTGTCTTTTAGCCAAAATATTTTTACCATCGTTTTGAAGTAGCCATTCCGTTGAAGATCATTTATGATGATGTCTAGTTCATTCTCGAGACCTTCCTTCGTATTACAGAGCCCGAAAGTACGGTCTAATAGAGTCTTGATGATTTCTCTTTCAGTCGATTGATGGTGGTTGGATTCGTGGTTCAGATACTGTGGGTGAGTGGGTTTTCGGTCTACAGATGTTTCCCACTTATGTCGGGTCTCTTCATCAAAACGTCTAAGAATGGCGATTCGTTGTGAATTTCCTTCTCCATTGTGAAAGTGATGGAAGATCTCATGCTGTTGATGTGTTTCAGGAAGGCGTGTAGTTTGGTATTTCCATGGTTCGATATTATGAAGATGTCTTCAACATATCTCAACCAGACTGAAGGTTTCTTGTGGGCTTCTTCAATAGCCAGAGTTTCGAACCACTCTATATATATGTTGGCTATGACAGGTGAAAATGGCGATCTCACTGGCAGACCCTCATCTCGTGTAAAGAATTCCTCCTTCGGTTGGAAATAACAGTTTCGTACACAGCATCCTAGTAATTCCATAATCACTTCTATAGGTAGATTTGTTCTCTCTTTTAGGTTCTCGTCTTACGATAGATTTGTCTGTATGATTTGGAGTGCTTCTTCGACTGGAACGTTAATGTAAAGGCTTTCCACGTCGAATCTAATTAGTTGATCTTCCTGTGTGACTTCAATTGACCCTAGTAGTTCGACAAAATGTCTTGAATTCTTCACAAAAGATGATGTTTTTCCTTGTAATGATTGTAATATGGGAAGTAAAAATCTAGACAAGTTTTGAGTAGCCGAATCTCTTGAGCTGATGATCGGTCTAAGCGGAACGTCCTTCTTATGGACTTTGGGTAATCCATACAAGTGAAGGGGCTTACTGTAGTGCGGTGTTAACGATTATCTTTCCTTGTCCGAAAAAATAGACATGGTGTTTTTTCAAAATCTGGTACAACTCCCTTTCAATTGATGCAGTAGGGTCCCATACGATCTTTGTTTATCGTCCCTTTTGAAGAACCTCTTCGATCTTCTGTTCGTAGACAACAGTATCCATCTCCACAGTAGTGTTTCCTTCATCTGCAGGTAGGATCTTGCTTGTGTTGTCTCTACGTAGGCCGTTCAGATCTCTACGTTCCTCATTGCTGATGTTAGATGTCGGAACTGGTTTTCGATCCAGCTATTCCCTGATTTTCCATCTGCATTCTTCTGTCTCGTTCTGGTCAATAAGGGAAATAGTGGATTATACTGCCATAATTATTTCCTAAGTGGGCACCGTTGTTGGCACAATGGCGAAATTTAGGCCTTTTCTCAACAAGGATTTCTCTATTCCCGTGAGCGGGCGGGAACTCATGTTGATGACGTTGACGGCTTCATAGTTGTCCTGTTTTCGGTTTGTGTTTGGGCATTGTTTCCTCACTAACTTCCCCCACTTTTTGTTATGGGTATTCTCCATGTCTTGGTGGATCTTCAAGCATGTGCTTTCAATCTTGGCAAAGATTGGTCCATGATCATCTTCACCAATTTCGTACTTAGAAGAATATGAAAAAATATTTGGCAAAATAAAATTACCTCCCTGCAATAACCTAGATTACATCACAACCCAAATGCATTACTTTGATCTGCCATAGATGTAACTGAAGACTGAAAATCAGTCGAAGAGAATAGAACATAGTTATATCTTCTGTGGAGTCAAGCAAGTTGTTACAGATAGTAACCAACTGTAACAGCGTGTTCATGAAAGATAAATGTACCAAAATAATACATCATTAAAGTAACAGAAAAGGTGATGACATCTTCTCTTGAAAAGACACCATCTATGAGTTATCTCATAGATGAACGAGGCTTCCAAAGGCCGTCAGTTGCACAACCAAGCTTCGACATCGACCGTTGATGGACGGTTGTAAAAAATAAATTATGTTTATTTATAAACCATTGACTGCAAATTTCAAAATTAAGTATCGAATTATCTAATACATAAGATAACATGTATGTATGTAACACTTACATATACAGAGTGTGCAATTTCAAGCCGCCACATTCTGTTATTTTGGAACCTATGAACCATTTTGAAAAATGACAATTTCAAATTATGATACTCGACGAGCTTTATCCAAATATGTTAACAGATATGAATTATTCTCATTTTCAAGGCTTACTATGACCTGCAAAATGAGTCGAAATTTCGAGAAGAACCATTAGGCATTTTTTTATCGGAAAAGTGGATACCCCATTCGATTTGGCTATATTTCAAACATCTAGATTCCAAGTTTTAGCCCAATATCTCATACAGGGTGTTGGTTATATGATGACAAATTTCCGAATCTATAATTATTTTTTGATTGACCCTGTATTAAAGTCTATACTCTACAGAAAAGATGAAATAACCATCTAATGATATAATACTTCGCATACTACGCTACGAAGTTACATAGGTTGATACTTGATGGAGTTTTCAATATATTCTCCCTCAAGCTTTATACATTTTTCATAACGTCGTCTTAAATTCTGGTAGGTCTTCCTCTCCTTTAATTCGTTCAAATTCCATAGTCTGTTTCTATAAACACTTTCTTCCAAATACTCCCACAGAAAAATCTAATGGAGTCAGGTCTGGCGATAGAGGCGGCCATCAAAAAAAAGGGCTGTTTCTTCGAATACATATTCCTTTTCATCAAGATATTACTTCAAAGCAATTACATTATTGATGGAGGTACCGTCTAGCTGAAATATAACATTTCTGCGTTTTTCAATGCTTAGTTCTTTCATGAAATCCAAGAATTTCGTTTTCAAAAAATTATAAAATTCTCCACCGTTTAGTATGTTTTGAAAAAAACACTGGGCCCAGTATACAGTTTCAGAATATTCTTACCCAGACATTAATTTTTTGTGAATATTATATTTTTGCATTTATCAATCCAGTGTGGATTCTCCTTTGCCCAGTACCTGGAATTCTAAGTGGATACTGTACCGTTAGTGGTAAATATCGCTTCATCGGTGAAGAGAATATTGCCCTGAAAGTTATTATCATTCAAATATTCACCTTGACAGAATAAATAGAATTTCAACCTTCGTTCCTCATAGCCTCTCTCTAACGTGAGCATGATTTTTGGTTTGAAGCAAATAACTTTATTTTTTTTCAAACATGTACGTATTATAGATAAACTAACGTGTAAATCTCGTGAAATCTGCCGCAAGCTATTTTTCGGGTTTTCTTGAACATATTTTAAAATTTATCCATCTATCTCTGTATTCACTCTTTGTCTCGGTACATGTGTTTCATTCACTCTCCCGATTCTATTGAATAATATATTGATTCTGAAGACAGTTGTATAGTGAATTGGTTCACGATCTGGATGTCTACTGTTGAATTTTTCCTCGCCCACCCTCGTTAATCGGGCATTATCACCAACTAAATGCACAATCTCTGTTCTCTGGACTAAGTGGCGATTTACCACTTTAAAAACTCTCAAAACTCTCAAAACCCTTTGAGAATACCTAACTGTCAAAATTATAACAAAGACATTGAGAAAATAGCCCTTACCAAATTTTCGAACTATTTGTGGTATTTGAATGAAGAGTTGGTGGGATTATTTTTTTCAACCCACCATTACAGACAACGAAAAGTTGTTATATGGCTAATAAATAATACTGGAGTTTTTTCCCAACACCAAACCGTTGTTTAAATACCTCAACACGTGGTATCGATCACCAAGTCGTCATCTTCAAGAGGAAGATCTTCTCCTTTTGAAGATGTGTTAAAATAATGGTTTGGTGTTGGGAAAAAACTAAAGTAATATACATTTCTACACCAAAGGTGCCAAACAGTGCATCACAAATGGCTAATAAATTGCTCATTAGCTCGACGTCTGATATCTGTAAACCAGCTTTCAAACTGATCTCATTTATTTGCCATTATACTAAGGCACTGCAAATATTATCGATTATGGCAGGCTTGCTTTAGATAACGATAATCGTTCAATTCACTCATTTGGTACCTATATCATTTTTATAAATTGTATTTCTACTTCTGCAGATCATATTATTGTTTTATAGCTGATTCGTTTCTATTTGGTTATAGGAACCCAACTCCGAAACAAGATAATCTTTTAGGAAATGTACTATGGCCTCCAGTGAAGGCAGGACCAATTCAGTATTTGATGATTAACAATACTCTGAAAGTGCTTTCAAATCCAAAATATTACAACCAAGTGAGGAAAGTTTTTATTAACTATATCAGACCATCACTGAATGTGTTTTGAGAAACTGATTTGAATGTAAACTCCCGCAGTTTAAATGTCCATTCACTGATGAAGCGGAACTATTTTAATGTTATGTTGATAAATATTGACAATAAATATCATGAGCAGTCACGTTAGTTTTTATCAGAAATATTTTCATCCACACGGTCATACATTGTTTGGAAAAAATAATTTTCATGAAAATGGCAAAATACTGTTTCAAATTTCCTATTGGTTTTTGATATATTATTGGAAAATATCGGCACTTTCTTTAGTTGTTCACTTATTGGTCCCAAATTATGTGTCTTTTTCAAATGGTCATGATATATGCTTTCGAGTAGATGTGGAGTGATGAAGAAATATCCTTTTTTTAAATAACGAGCAATAAAAAATGACCATTTTTCACAGAAAATAGAAAATTGTTGCCATTTATTGAGCTATAGATTGGTGAATCAAAGTCTCTCTATATGAAATTCATCATAACGTGCAGTTAGAAAATGTAGTCAGCTTCAATTTGAATCTTGAAGCTAACCGTGGTTCCCATCAAAGAAACGAAGTTTCAGTTGTTTTAGTTAGAATGTATGTAATAGTTACATATTGTTTAATTTCAAAGAGATATATTTTTAGGAGGAACCAACGTTTGGGAAAGAAAGTTTTTGGCTTTTTATTTCTTCATTTTCATAAGAAGGGGAATTTTCCAAAGAGAGGAAGGAAATGATTGATTTCAAAGTAGACTATTTACAAAGTAGGGTAGATCATGAAAAGAAGTTTGGCAACCATCTCCAGGCAACATCCCTGAAATAATAAATTTTTAATTTTTGCACCAGTATTTCGTGATACTTTGTACCTGTTCCACCGGGGACTGAATCAGGTTTTTAGAGATTGGCAGAGCCGTGCTCTCACCATCTGACCTGAAAGACCCTTCACCTAACTATTCGGCTACGTTAAGCAGCTGGGTTTATTTGGTCGAGTGTAAATAGGTGTGAGCCACAATAAACCCTTGCGGGTTATGATGGTCGAATAGACCCACTCACTTTTGACATAATAGTAGGAGATTTGAGCCGGTTCTAAGCCTCCCCCCCACCACTATGACGTCACGTGGGGTGAATGACCTATGAAGTCACGTGGGGTGAATGACCTAGACCGACTCATGCCTCCCCCAACCACGATGATGTCATTAACGTCGTAATGGTGTAATTAGGGTGACCTTGAACGACATGTCTGACTCATGCCTTCCCCCACTACTATGACGTCATTAACGACGTAATGGTGTGATTAGGGTGACCTTGAACGACATATCCGACTCATGCCTCCCTCCACCCTATAACGTCATTACCGACGTAATGGTGTAGTTAGAGTGGGGGTGGGGGAGGGTTGTGGTGTGGGGGGTGGGTTGACCTTGGGTCAGATCATCCTTCATGTGAACTGAGTACAAACTTACTTGTACAAAGTACACATTGGAATTTTCCCGGTAAAGATAGCCTTCACCGAAGAATAGATTACATACACGGTAAAATGAACGGTACTGGATTTATCATGTCAACCGGTTAACGGTAGGAGAGTGAGATGTGCACTCCATGGCGTTTGTTACGGGTTCAATTATACTGATACCTCCTAGTTAACTCATAACTCTAATAGCGCTCTCGTAAGCCAAAACATTATAAAATGTATTAAATAATTCAGGATGAATAACTTGAAGTCACTCGGTGATCTTGCACAGCAGAAAAATATCTGAAATAAAGTCATATTTTCAAATGTTCAATCAGCACAAGAAGTAAATTACCTACTTTCTCATTCAAGATACCAGTTCAGTTCATTGTGAAGCTCCGAATAGAATAAGAACATTATCTGTTTTATCACCATTCCTTAACTTTCCATTTTCATATAGGTTGGTTTGTTATTGTTTGAATAGAGGTTATCTAAAAGATCCAACCCTGCTAAATATTCAAAATTTGACAGAAAGGATGTCATTCATCTTCAGTATTCTCA
>WOGN01009086.1:0-10978 GCA_015342105.1 Leptinotarsa texana
GAAACAAAATTTAAGTTTGCATTACGATCGCTCTGAAATAAATTGTAAATGGTAATAAATATAAACATAAACATCCTCAGTTTTTGAATTTTCCATATCTTAATCATTCATTTATTTAATTAATATTTCAATTCAGTAAATTTATTTTCTACCTTCTATTCTTTATTAATAGATTAGTTTTACTTTTAGCAAGTAAGTTAGATGTAATTATTTGTTGTATTCATATAATTTATTGTGAAATCTCTTAAACTTGGGTGTTACCCGTTAATGAATAAATAAATAAATAAATAAATAAATAAAGATATTAATTTGAAATGTATGGTGTGAAGGGCGATTACAATGTGCTTGAAATGCTTAAGGATTAATAACCTATCCATCTAGCTTTCCAATGACCAAATTGAATGTGATCATTTTTTTAAAATAGGTATGGCTATCTATCCTTAAAAGATATATATGACATTGCTGACTTTTTTGTAGACCTTTAAGAAAAGTTGGGCTTCGTTTTCGATGGAAAGCCCGACATTTTACGAATAACATCGTCATATTTAAACCAGTTCACACAAAAAAGAAATAAAATGTATACTTAATCATTGCGTTAATTTGTGAGAACCATATGGAGATCGATTCGGTAGTTTTTGAGTTTATCGGGTTTAGGCAGAAAAAGGCGGCGGGGAATTTTTGTTTCATTAGGTTGTTTCAAAAGTTCTGTACGTTTCAGTGTTCATAAACCAGGCATTTGACAACGATAGTGTTCATGAATACACTGTTAGACGTTGGTTTTCGAAATTTCGTTTCAGATATTTTAGCCTAGAAGATGATCCCCGAAGTGGTCGACTTACAGTAATCAAGTACAAGGATTCGAGAAATCTGGTGGAGACTGACCCATCGCAAACGCTGCATGCATGAGATGGCGGAAAAACAGGTTGTCAGCTCCCATGCGGTGTCGAAAAGGTCGAAAAGCGTGCTTTGAACGATCTACAGGAACTGTCAAGATTTTTTTTGGTCAGATCATCACGTGTGATGACAAGTGAATCTTCTACGACAACAGAGGTTGGACATCGATGAGCCACCCAAAGGCTTAAACCCACCAAAAAAGTCCATGGTTTGTGTATGTTGGTCAACGGCTTGTGTGATTCATTATAATTTTCTGCAACCGGACCAAACCATCACAGCAGCGTCATATTGCTCGAGTTGAGCGTCGAAGTTCTGTCTCAGCCACCATACTCCCCAGACCTTCGACACTTCGATAACTCTCTCACCGGTAGAACCTTCGCCAATCAGGACCAAACAAAAACGGCCTTCGTCGACTCTGAATTCCGAGCACCAAATTTTCATGCTAACGGAATTAATCGACTTGTGTTGCATTGGCAAAAGTTCACTGGTTCAAATGGCGCTTATTTCGATTAAGATGAATAAGTGTTCACTGAGATATTACATTTTGAAGTAGACTCATAAAAACTTATAAAACTTATGAAAAACCTAATATATTTACAGATTTTGCAACAGGCATTATTGAATGTAATATTCGCCATCAACTGATTCAGTTTTCAATTCACTTCTACCTCTCCGCATTCATTGAGAAATAATATTTCGGCTAATTCAACCCAGATCGTGACCTATGACTCGTCGTATATTTAGTTCAGCTTTCTCGAACACACAACAATAGCTAGTTTCGAAGATTTATTATTCTCTGGAAATAAATGTTCCGATTATTTCACACAATACTATATTAGGATAACTATGTGTATTCGAATTTACGTAGCGGAAACGTGAAAAAAAAACTCGTTCCCAGAGAGAAATTCACGATACACAATGATACCAAGTGGAATATCAATGTTCCATGAGATGCATCATTCATTGAAACTAAAATATAGCGATTAAATATTTATTAAGGGGGTGATTTTCCCATTTTGTTTCGCTGAAAAAATAGGGAACTTTATTTTAGTCTTAACTCTCTTGGTTTTGATTACAGGAGATGACAGCTTCTGATGATGCAAACTTGGTTAGCGAAACGCTGCCGTTAGATAGAATTTTCGTTCTGGAGAGTTTTTTTATAGAATCATTTTACACCTGCGGTTCCGAATTCTATTGATCTGTTTGTTTCGGGTGTACAGACATCACACCACCTAGAATCTACGAATTTCCTAAGTAAGAGTCACTAGCCAAACCATTTTCTTCATCCAAATGTCAACTCCGTTTGTTTGCCTACTTATCCTCTTGTGAAATACTCAAAGAATATACTACAGCCTTACGTAGGAAAGAGAGAATTTTATAACAAGTAGTCTTCTCACTTCATCAATAAACTTTGTATTTTGGGCATGCATCCGAATGATATTCTGTTTCAACAAACAAAAGGAGGGAGTCACCATGGAGAGGTATCTCAGCGCTGTTGTGGAAAATTTCTACATGAAATGTTCCGAGAAGCAAGCGCTTAGCATCGCTTCATTGAGACCTACCTGTTGGTAGAATATCACCAGAACAGTTTTACGCCACATCGTTCTATTCTTCCTCGCATCCAGTTTACCATGGAAAAGGAAAGCAGGTAAAAGATGCCATTACTGAAAGTATCAATCAGCAGCAAAACTGACGAAAAGTTTGTCGCAATCCTTTTCATACTGATCGGTATCACTGGAGAGATCTTTGTGCTCTACGAGTGGTCAAAGCTCTGTAGGCTAATGGGTTTACAGCGCAAGAAATCAAGTATGCCCTAAATGCTAGTAGAAATACTCTAACTTTGACATCGATCCAACCGCCAGTAGTAGGCATAGTCTACTTCCGTTACATAAACAAAATTACGAGCCTCATTAAAACACTGTTTAAAACCCACATCACCCGTCGGAAAAATCCATAATTGCAGAAAATTCTTTAGTAGAATTACACCACGTAATACAATACGAAAAAACCGCAGTCCTGTCTAACAGAACGCGTTACAAGAATGACTCAAGGAGGCCATTCAGATCTATAAGCATTCCAATAATATCAACAAAACGTGGTATGCCTCACACAAGAAGGTCAGCATACCTTTCAACAACGTGGACCAGTCAGAACCACTTAGCACAAGTGCGGAGCAATCGGGAGTGAGCATTCGAGTGGAACCCCACCACTACCCCAAAATCATCCCCACCACCCTCAAAAAGTATAAACACGTGTGAACACGGAGCTCTCCAGTTAGTCGTCGTTGAGACTTTGACATACTACCTTCGTCCTCGTATTCAACGCATACAACACTGAGGATGTTTGTCCCAGTAGCGGATGAGTTAGTACTATAAGAACCAATCAAACAAGGCCTACCAGCCCGGATTTCGTTCTCTCTAATCGTAACATTAGCCGTGAAAGCCTATGTTTTTATACTTCTTGAATAAATTGAATTAGTTCCTAAAGATGAGCAATCCAATACATTTTCAAATCGTACTGTATTGGGAGGATTTCTCCCAAACTAACAAATCGAAAACTGCTGGAATTACTGTTCAATGTGTGTTACCAAGTCAAATGTGAAATTGTTGTAAGTACTATGTGGTTCTGTGTGAAATACCGTAAACAAAAATCGAAATATAACTGGACAATCAGCACAGTTATTGTGAAAAGCCATAGACAAAGATGTTTCCTTGGCTTAATCAAAGTTACAATTAGAAACTTTCAATCTGTTAATTGAGTCACAGATGTTTAATATGAACTAGGTTTCCGGATGATCGTTGGTTACGCTAAGGTTTCAACCAGGTTTCTGTTTTGGGAACTAACTGAGCTTACAATTATGAAACACTCGATGACTTTTGATGATTTAAAAAGAAGTAGGTTACAAAAATCAAAAGTTCATAGATGATGAAGGTATTTCGGAACATTACAGATCTTTTACAAGATCCAAGTTGAGAGCTACATCCATTTCTTAAGAAGTCACAAACTGTGACATGATTTCTTAGTGTTACATTCTGGATTCACCGATGACATCGGTGAACCATCAAGATGAATAAACCTCTGAAGAAGCCAGCCACTCGTGCTGGCGAAACGTTAGAATACAGTTCCAAACCACGACGGCCTTCAAACCCGAATGAAGATCGCAGCACTGAAAATCTCGGCCAATTTATAATACACTTAACCTTAAGGAAATATTTAACAATGAGAAAAATTATTTTAGGTACGTCAGATTCTACTGATTCATTGCTAACTTATTCGTCTGACTGCTAATCAAGTTTTTGTATCTCTCACCCCATCGGCAAGTGGTTTCGTACCCGAGTCCTTCACGATATGCCTTTTTATTAGGTCAATTCACAACCTACATCTTCTCACAAAGAATAACCGGATCGTTTTTTATTCGAAAGTCAAGATCCTTCAACATAAAATTTTCATTAATCCTGCCGAGTGCTCACCGATGCATTAGAATGTTGTTTAATGAAAAACATAAATAGCACGAACTCCGCTAAAAAAAGAAATATCTTGGCTGTTAAGTCATGCTCTCTCTATAAGAAAGATCGAATACGATATTATGAAACATCATTAAACGTGACGATGGATATTGGAGAGATTGTAGAGGGTCGGCGTTACTGTATATTTCGTAAATTGCCAAACCATTCGTGGGACACTATCTTGATTTTTTAACTTTCGCTTAAAAATCCGTTGACAGTTCCAAGTCTTGCTACATTAATTTTCTTTCAATTATTTCCACACGTGACGACTCTTTTTCAACCTCAATTATATCCCCAAGACAGTCTAGTTTGCAGTATTTATAGCGTTGAAACATACTATACGTTTTATGGTTTCGTGGAAGGTATTCCGGTATTTCATTAATCTCATTATCTCTCCTAACTTAATTATAAAACCACGAAAAATTGTCTCAACACATGAACGTTCCACAAAAATTGGATTTGATTTTATTACATATGATTGGTAAAAGTTATCCGCAAATAGAAATACTTATGAACATTAATTGATTAGATAGGTAGATGTCACTAATTGACCAAATGGAATAGTGAAATTCAGATAATTCAGTACCTATAGCTTAAAGTCTCATTATTCAAAAGATATGTGATGTGATCGGCCGAAACTTGATGAAAATCCATAAATATTCAAGAAACACTTTATTGTATTTCGCTATACAATAGCTTCTTAAGGTTGTCTATTCGTCTGAGACATGCCTGAAGAAGCTGTTGTATAGCGAAACACGTGTTGTATTCTGAAAATCTCACAGTTATTTTCGATTAACCAGAATTCTGTCAGTAAATAGAATCATAAAACTTTCAACCGTTTTCACGGAACCTTGTATCACATTGGAATGTCCCCAACTTTGCACGGTCTCTTCCATGCTGGTTTTACAAATTTGATTACATAATTTCTTACTTTCGATGAATTGCTTCCACAAATATTTTTTGTTTTGTACTTTCAAGTAGAATCGGGTACTAAAACATAAATAACTTTACAAATCTTAAACAAATTTTTGAATCTGAACTTTGCCAACCAATGGTGGAAAAAAATTATGTAGGTTGATGAAACAACTATTTTGAATATTCACAGCAAATGTTCAAAATATCGGCTTTATGTTCTTATAAAGCTCACCTCAACCTCTTCATAATGCATCTTTTTTCACGTCTTTTATTGCCCTCAGAGTATATTACAATTTTCAGCAAATTTGGCAGAAACGTAAGAAGTTATTTACACCGAAATTATTCACAATTGGTTGTCTAGGTCGGTTCTACTGGCCACCGAGATGTCCAGACCTGAATTCTTTGAATTTCTTTTTGAACAGGTTGCTTGAAAAACTTGTATGTATGCAAATGCATCAACCACAGAAGGCCGCCATTTTGAACACATCTGTGAAAAATCGGTAAGGAATTGCACCTTTGACAGTAGAATAGCAATATCACAAGTTTTACGTAGAAATATATCAAGCGAGTTTTTGAAGGGATTGTCACATGAAACTCCATATATTTTCTTACTGTGGAGTAGTCAATGTTTAGATTTAAATTCATCAGTAACTGATTCTACTCAAATATACAAAAATACAAAAATAAGACTTCCCTTCGATTAACTAATTCTAAAATTGGTTGACCTAGTTAATGGGTTATTCCTTGATTACTGAGAACATATACGTAAGAGTGTATCTATAATACGAATAGGCTGTTAAATGTTACATGTAATTTTCAATTTCAGAAGATGAACGCATGAAATAATATGAAATAATGCAGATGGATTTGTGCCAAAGGAATTATTCTATGAAGAAAATAATATATCACGAATTATAGAAGCCGTTATGAACTACATTCTTTGACACCATATTTTTTTAATGACTGCAATCCTATATGCTTTGTTTTAGTTGCACTACTCGGTACACGATGCTTTTAATGAAGGCATGGTGTACAGTCGCACTACTTGAGTAGCACTGATAACGGAATTCTCATTGTTATCCTTCATTTACAATTGTGAGATGTTTCAAGAACTGATACTTTTACACCTAATTCCTTATGAAATCGGTAAATTACAAAAATACTGGTTTACCTAAAAATTTTATTATTTAGGTTTTAAAAGATATTTTGAATTTTGCTGAAAACCTATCTCAGTGATTACATTCGAATATTTTATTGTTTGAAATACACACGAAATTTTAATTTTGTTAACACTCTACTTGGTCGTCATATTCAATCCTGCAGATATTATGTCACATTAAATTGTAATTCCCTTTTCTTTGATTTACCTCAAATAGCGTTCATAATTTGGTATACTTGGTTAAGCACCTTATTAAAATCAGTAGATAAAACCTAGGCTGCAGGCAGTGTTTTCATGATACATTTGACATTAATAATTCTAATTTCGCAGTGGGGCCGTCGCTATAAATAGCACTCTTGTGGTTGCGAGTGATTTCTAAAAACGTTTCGTACAAACACTATCCATAGCAAACTGTGCACTCATCGTTAATTTTTATTGCTACGTATTCCGATCAATATAATTCTCAATAAAAAGAAAATCAAAAACATTGAATGGAATAAGGTTTCAGTGGGATAACCAAAATTTTTTAATTATTGAAGGGGTCGCGTTTTCTGAAAGGTTAAAAAACACTGGTATGGTGCAGTAGCAAGATATATCATCTGTTCTCTTACTGTTACATTTTTTTGGGTGCCTTAATTGGAAAGTTTTCACTATCCCTTCTGCAAAACAGATAATTATTAGGGGATGTGGGTTGCTGACTCTGGACATCATTCATAATGTATAGGAAGGGTTATATAAAAAATCCAATTGGTGGAGGTCAATATTCTGTAAATTTGATCCTATGTTTGTCGAGAAACGATTGAATTTTATCATGAATGAAACATTCAACATCGAATTAGAATGACAAAAGACTTTTCGAATGATGCGTATCATTCAATCCTCCCATGCCTTTGAAACACTAGGGGGGGGATATGAATTTCATATCATTTGGACCCCCTGTAAAGAAAAATTAGGTTAGGTTACGTCCAAAGTACGCTTAACTCCACCGTAACCCGCAAGGGTTTATTGTGGTTCACACCTATTCACACTCGACCAAATAAACCCAGCTTCTTAACGAAGTCGATTTGTTTGTATGGTTTCAGGTCAGATGGTAAGAGTATGGCTCTGCTGAACTCTAAGAGCCTTATTCGGTCCCCAACGGGGCCTGCAGAAGGTATGTGCTCTGCTATTTAATCATTTTCCAATCAGAGGCGACACACACTGTCTTCCAACAGTCCTAGTCTCTGTATATAATGATTCAAATGACAGTGACCTGTAAGAAAGCCTGTTAGAAATCGTAGTTCATCCCTACTGTAGTCCAACAACTGTTTGAATATTACTGGAGCTTTTTTCCCTACACCAAATCGTTATTTTCAACACTTCGACATGTGTTTCGATCACCAAGTGATCATCTTCAAACAACTGTTTGGTATCAAGCTTCAAAGGGTGAATAAACGCCTTGGAGTTAGCCAATTCTGAAAGATTCTGCCAGAAGTCCATGAATCTTCTTGCCATCCGGGTGTTCAATATTTGTTTGGCAAAGCCTAAAGCGATGCCAATGACAGGTTCTAGTCCGATGAAGCTGCTTGCAGCAACCTCCTTTGCAAGAGAAATTAACGAGTTGTTTGAAATATAAAATACATATTTACAAAAATTCCATTATATTTTATTGGACTAAGCCATCCAATCAAGTCTGCTCAAACCAGTTCTCTTAAAATTTAGTCTGGATTTTTTAATAATGAATTTATCCTACTTGACAAGTTTTTCAACCTTCAACCTCAATCAACAATTCAATGCATATTCCAAAGAATTTTAACATTGACACATCGAAGGTGGATGTCATGATAGCATCCTTACTACATCTACTTCATCTATCAGTTCAATAATTACGCGGTCTGATTTTCATGGTTTGAAAATTAAGCAAGAAGGAAATATGTATATGTGTAGTATTGGTCAATTTTTCACATCCTTTCGGAGTCGATTTCTACTCTTCATTGAATATGAGCGGTAGGTACATACAGTGCCTATATTAAAAAAAACTCTCATTTGTATGATACAGAAAAAAAATCATATAAGAAGACCAAACTTCAAATGCCTGTTTGAATTCCATTCGCGGATTAAGCGAGTCCGGAATGCTGTAAAATAGTAGCACTCATATTATTTATATTCTATCCGTCATTCAGATGCAATACAATTGCATACAATTAATCGATCTAAAATTAGCCTGGGTCATTAAACGGGGTTCGGTATAAAATTAGACTAAATCCAGGTGTTTTTGTTTGATTTTGTTGCATCTGGTGTTTGTATTTGAAAGATCTTGGAAGTTCAACTAGCATATAAATATCAGCCGTCTGCGGGATTGTAAATCAGAAGTAGTTCAAAACCGAAAAGTTTCAGTTGATTAATTTTGCATTGTAACTTGAAACGTGATTCAGAAAGCGAGGACATCAAGTCTTCGTCTACAAATCTGAATTTCAACTCCAATAAATTCTAACAGAAAATAAAATCTTTCTGACGACTGTGTCGATGAAAGATACATAAGTATTCGAAACATTCACTTTTCTCCAAAGATGCTACACAATAATATCTGACAAATGCCTACGGTAAAACAATTATTTTCCTTGCTAACATACGGACATTGAGTTACATTTTGAACATTTTTATGGTGTGATGTTACAATGAATTCGGAACCAACGTAAGAGACCAGTTTCAATTAAAAAATAAGGTGAATGTTCAAATTTCGCGGGCTACGTAAATACGATTAGTGATTTTTTTCAATTTGTACATTCGTCAGCAAAGTTCGTCCTAAAATCGTAGAAAATTGTTGAATGACAATCCAGATTTGCTTAAAGGGGTTATATTTGGTGTAGAATCATGGGTATATGGGTATATGACATTAGAAACAAAGTCCAATCGTTCCAATGGAAGAGTCCAGTAGAGCCAAGACCAAAAAAAGCACGTCAAGTTCAATCAAATGTCAAGGTTTTATTTACTGTGTTCTTCGATTACCGTAGCGTAGTGAATCAGGAGTTTACCCACTAAGTCGTACGATCGATAAGGATGATTAACAATTCATGACTTCTGCATCACGATAATGCACCGGCAAACAACATCGTAATCATGCCTCAGCCACCGTATTCACCAGATTTGGTCCCCTGTGACTGTTTCCTGTTACAAGATTGAAAAGACCTAAGAAAGGACGACATTTTGCGACGATTGAGGATATTAAAATCGAATCGCCCAAAAGCTTAAGAACATACTAAAATGTGCTTATCAGAACTGTTTCGAGGATTGGGAAAACCGCTGGCACGAATGTATTATATCTAAGGGAGACTACTTTGAAGGAAACAAAATAGAAATTGATCAATAAATAAATACTTTTTGAAAAAAGTGAAAATTCACCGAATTTTTTGAACAGACCTCGTATAATTGGAGAAAACTTTGTAAAAATATTGTTTCGTCGAAACTCTTCGAACCTTAATCTGAAAAATCCAAACAGTCATTATAATATGAGTGTTGAATTGGTGCAGTGGTGGTGCGCCCGATCGAAAGGTGGTGGGTTCGATCCCTACCTCGACCAGATACTTTTCTCCTGAGAATTTATCTAGTTGAAGTTGACTGACGGCCAGTAAATAGCCATGATGCCACCCTAGGTAGCTCGGGGAGTTATTAACATTCCCTACCCAGAATACGAGGTTAATGACCGAAGTAGCAGATGCCGTTGACAACAAAAAATGTCAGTATTGATTTCAATCCACATTTGTTGCTGTTACGAAACTCATCACATATCTGACTATTAATTTCTATTCAGTAGACTAAAGAGCTGTCAACAATGAAGAATTTCATACTGATCAGTTCAGACTGAACGTAAACAAATTTCATTTCAATACCCATCAGAAAATTCAATTTAAATTGTTTTCTTGCAGACTTGTTGAAAATTCTGGAAAGTTTAAACATCAGAAATGATGTTTTGTCCGTTTTAATATAACATGTTTCTTGTATCTCCATATTTCAATAAATATACTGATCAGTAGAAAATTTTGTACTACATTGATTGATGCTGTTCGTTTCTTCTTTCGATTTTCGGATAATTTTTATCAACGAAATCAAAACAGCTCGATAAATTAACTAGGCCTTTGGTAATGACAGTGTTCTGACCCATCACAAACGGTACGTGGGATGGCAGCTTCCGTGCGGTTTTTGATGGTTTAATACGTATTGGAAAGGTCAAAAAGCTCGAGAAGTAGGTGCCCCACGATTTGAACGATCGACAGAAATTGTCACGTTTCAAGATGTGTTGCTTTTGCGCAACCAAAACGATCATTTTTTGGATTGGATCATCACGTGTGATGAAAAGTTCCTCTATGTAACAGGAGACGTAGAGGACAGTGGTTGGACGTCTATAAGTACCCCTGGCACTTCCTAAAGGCAAAAACCCACCAAAAGAAGACCATGGTTATTGTATGGTGGTCAGCGGCTGGTGTGATTCACTACAACATTCTGCAACCGGGCCAAACCATCACGG
>WOGN01009087.1:0-10978 GCA_015342105.1 Leptinotarsa texana
AGGGTCAAATAGAGTCCTGATGATTCTTCTTTTAGTTGATTCATGGTGGTTGGATTCGTGGTTCAGATACTGTCCCGTGTGAGTGGGTTTTCGGTATACAGATGTTTCCCACTTAGTGGCGGCCCTCTTCACCAAAACATCTAAGAACGGCAATTTGTAGTGAATTTCCTTTTCCATTATTAAAGTGATGGAAGGCCTCATGCCGTTTTTGTGTTTCAGGAAGGCGTCTAGTTCAGTGGAAATACTGAACTAGTTCAGTGCGTCTAATTCAGTGGAAATACTGAACTAGACGCCTTTCTGGAACATATCAACAGCATGAGACCTCCCATTATTTTCTCAATCGAGAAGGAAATCCACAAAGAATTACCATTCTTGGACATTTTGGTGAAGAGGACTGACACTAAGTGGGAAACATGTGTATACCGAAAACCCACTCACACGGGACATTATCTGAACCACAAATCCAACCATCATCAATCAATTGAAAGAGGAATCAACAGGACTCTATTAGACCGTGCTTTCGGGCTCTGTAACAACCAATGCTTGCACTTCCCTACATCAGAGTATTATCGAAGAGGATGAGAAGAATTGGTTCCGAGTGCAACATCAGAACCTGCTTCAGATCTGGTAATACTATCCGTAGCATCCTCCCGAAAACCAGGCCACCAAACGCGGCCTGCGATTCCAAGAATTGTATTTACCGAATACCCTGTGAGTGCGGACAATCCTATATTGGTGAAACTAAGAAGCCATTAAATGTTTGCATTGCCGAGCACAAGACAACACCCAGTGAGGGGAAACCAGCGAATCAGGAATAGCAGACCATGTTTGGACCTATCAACACAAAATCGAGTGGTCCCAAGCTGAGATCATACACAGAGAGGAACATTGGTTTAGGAGAAATTTCAAGGAAGCCGAATACATGCTGTCCAACAACGTATTCAGCCAAGCTAGCGTAGAGATACGCAACATATGAAAACCCATCATCAAGCGAAAAATGGGTAAATCTCGCCAAACGGTCATCTCCCACTGAACCAGCGAAGCGGAAAAAATGGAAAGTGGGGATAAGTGAAAGTACTCGAACTACCCATAAATAGTCATCTCTCGGAGGAATCAGTCCAGTCATCACCCGAAGACGATTGTAGATACTAACAATCAAAACGTCGTGAACTAACGTGGCTTGGAATCTTTTAACTTTTTTATTCATATTTATTTGTATTTCTTTATTTTTTGTTCAATCGTTTTAGTTTTACTTGTATTTTATTTCACTATTATTCCATTTCAGGTTATTTTTGCTTAATATAATTGTTGTTTTCAGCTATTTATTTTTAATTCTTCTTTTTCAGTGGTTTCGGGGATTTCAAATCAATTCACATATTAGACAATGGAAGTCCGAACTAGTGAAATTCATCATGAAACATTGTCAATCACCTTCAAACAAAAGTATGTATACAGGGTTCAACAATAAGTAACAGAGGAAGATATTACTAAATATTTAAAAGGAAAACTTGGAGGAAACGAGGATTGTACAGTGAAGGATATAAGCAGGATATATAAACTGAAATGCTTTATGGTTGTACTGAATTTAACACATAAAGAAAATATTTACCAGCTTAAACTGAGGCCAAGAGAAGTAGGGTTTAAGCGATTTGACTTTCAAAAATATAGAGACTTTCAAAAGAGGGTGGCCAGACAATTTTTTATAAATGGAAGTGAATCTTATTCCAAAACCAATACAAACTTGAATGAACTTATAAATGGTAATGATGCAGTGAGCATATTTTACATAAATACCTAATGTTTATCAAGTAACGTAGAAAGAATTGATTCGTTTTTAAATGACTATCAGTTTGATCTGTTATGTATCTCTGAAGACTGACAGAAAAAAAACAATTTGAAATCTATCAATATTTATGGCTACAGACTTGTAAGTTATTTTTGTAGAACCCAAAGGGAGCATGGGGGTGTTGCAATTTTTCTGAATGATAACATCGAATTTAAATCTATTAAACTCACAGCATATTGTGATGAACTCATGCTGAATTTTACGGAATCGACCTAATCGATCTTAATTTGCTTATAATAACGGTCTATGAAACAATCAGAAATGGCAATATTGAAATCTTTCTCAAAAATCTAGAAGCTCTTTTAAACAATTTTCTCAACAGCAACAAAAAAGTTATATTGTTAGGTGATTTTAATATTGATTTTAGGGAAAACTCCTCGATACTAAATGCTTTTATGTGTTTGGTAGGTTCTTATAGTCTTTCTGTAACAATAGAAGACTTTACTAGGATAACTTCTCAGAGATCTAGCTGTCTAGATAACTGAATATAACTTAAATCCAAATGCTAATAAGACTGGGGTATTAGAACACTGCCTTTCTGACTATGCAGGACAGTATATAGTCGTTGATGGAAAACCTGATAATGCATTCAATTTCATTCACAGGAAATCAACAAATTCCGGACTGCTCGAAATCAAAAAACAGTTACACAGATAAACTGAAATGACTTGAAATTAGTGCTAGTTGTTGACATCATAGCTTCCCTCCTAGTCACTACCCTACATGATTTGATAGTAAGACAAATGTACTGAAATGTAATAAGACAAAAACAAAAAACAACATGTAGTCTGGTTCACCAGTGAACTAAGGTCGCAGAGAAATATATTAATGGGTATGAAAATTATATTTATGTGATTCAACCAAAGACCCGACGAACTTAAGGGTTCATAAAGATTTCAAAAAAGATTACGAAAAAAATCTAATTCTTGCCAAAAAACTTGCATATAAGTATATTCTACAAGCTGAAAATAAAATAATAGCAAGTTGGTCTATTATCAATCACGAAAGAAATTCGGTGAAAATAAAAAATGATAATTTAACAAATGCCTTGTGTTCGAAGGATTTTATCGATTCCTTCAGTAATGTGGCGGAAAATAGCATTGAGTCCTTACCTTCTGCGTCAGACTCAGAATCATTAAATTTCAAAAATTTTCCAGTCCTTCTTCCTCATTTTTCATGAAACCTGTTGAACCAACTGATGTTAAAAAGGCCATCACCTTATTAACAAACTCCACTTCTCCTGATGTTCATGATTTAAACAGCCGAGTTATTGAAGCAGTGAGTGAAATAATTGTTGAGCCTTTGACTGATCTAATCAATTTGATGTTTGTAACAGAAAGATTCCCTTAAATTTTTTAAAATAATCTCTGTATTCAAAAAGGGTGAACACAAACTGGCAATTATCGACACATCTCAATTATTTGCATTTTTTCAAAAATAATTGAAATAATAATGAAAAAAGATTGATCAAGTACCTTGAGGACAATAAGTTCATTAATTAGTCACAATTTGGCTTTGGCTTAAATCGCTCAACTACTAGTGTAGCTGTGAAACTGATTGAGGGTCTTGAACAAGGTCACCATATGGGTATTACTGTCTGTGACTTGTCTAGGGTCTTTGATTGTGTTTCCCATGATATACTTGTAGAGAAACTAAATTATTATGGAATTTGAGGGGTAGCTCTTTCTCTTCTTGAGTCATATTTATTTAATCAATCTCAAGGTAGTATTTTATAACAACAGTTTGTCTAGTTTTAGGGATGTGAAATTTGGTGTTCCACAGGGTTCCGTATTGGGCCCACTGTTGTTCATCATATATATAAATGACCTGAGTATATTCTTATCTCCATATGCAATTGTTCTATTTGCTGATGACACAACACTGATATATTCACATAAAGATTACAGCTCCCTGATCTCTTTACCTGCAGATGCCAAGGGGAAAGCCGAAATGTGGTTCACCGCAAACAGGCTGAAACTAAACAATGATAAATCACAGAACCACTGATACATCTCTACTAGTGGAAAATAATGTAAAACTGCTAGGATTTATTTTGGATGAAAGCTTCAGTTGGTCAAATCATATTAAGCAGTTGAACTTGAAACTGTCCAGCTCACTTAAGCTCTTTTCTCTCCAGCTCTTAAAATCGCTCACTTCTCTCTTTTTGAAACATATCTTAATTATGGAATATTGCTGCTGCATGGAGTGTATTTCGAAAACAAAACAAAAATTATAAGGATCTTGGCTAATGTCAAGTATAGAGAGACTGCCCGACCACTGTTCAAAAATTTGAAGATCATGACTCTTCCTTGCTTATTCATTTTAAGTACTCTTGTGGAGATCCATAAGAATCTACCAAACTCAGTTACACCGTCTGATATTCATCAACATAATACTAGCGGAGTATACAATATCAGAGAACTCAGATATAGACTTACCAAATGGGCAAATAATTCTTAAAATTTTAGCTTATATAATATCCTTCTAGATGATCTAAAAAAAGGGCAGCATGTACTATTTCGAAAAAATTATTGAAACTTTTTTTAATTGAAAATTCCTTTTTTACACTAGATGAAAATGAAGAAAAGGGGGAACAAGGTAGACTAATTTGCTCACTGAGACATTATCTTCAAATTATTTACTCTTATATGTATATTCTGTTTATATTCTATTGGGCTATATGTCTAGTATTATATCTACTTAATGTTTTTATCCAGTGAACAAACTTGTGACTTGCTACAAATATGCAACTGTATATAAAGTAGTTAAATGAAGTGCTTACTCACTTACTTACTGTATTATTATGAATAACTGTTTTATAAAAAGATTATTGAAAAAACAGGACAATCATTTCTAGGATACAATTGTTTCTCTAATAGTGATAGTAAAGAACAAATTATTACAAATTATGAAATTAAGAAACAACAACAAAAATTAATTGGCGCTCCAGGGCGACTTCATTGTTTCATGTGGCGCATTTGCTTTTTCAGCTGCAGTAAAACCAGAAAAAACCTGCAACACTACATCATCTGAAGCTCTTGATCTACCAATGTCCTCTCTTCCATAAAAGAAAATGTAGGGTGTCTCCAGAGGCACCAGTAAATTCATGACATAGCCAGAACACTCAGTGACACAACTATCGTCAAACATAAATCAGTCCATTTCGTCTTTGACCAATGCGTAATAATGACCAAATTCAACACCAGAACCACAGTGAACAAGACTGCATAAAGATTATAATGGTGGTCTGCTAGATTAAAGTGTTCATCTATTTCGAACCTTCGTAAGAGATTGTACTGAATCGTTCAGTCCAGAGCGGCCAGAAGTATTGATTCTGCTATTTTTTTGCCCTCGACGAGTATTCAACAAGAACCCCAAGAATTCGAAACAATCCTCTTATTATCCTAACGAGTATCGAGTGGACTTCAAAGACTCCAGGAAATCGGTCGGTAGAAAAAATAATACATTCTTACGGTTCTGCAACTGCATGAACAATAGTTTTAGTTTGGTAAATAAGTAGGAAACACTCTCGTTCTCGTTCATCATTGAAACCTCGTTCTTGAAATTCTCCGTCATGAACAACACTTGTAAAATGCCATTCATGTAGCAAGTGTTTCCTAAATTATCAAATCCAATTTTCTTCTCAAGATTTTCAGAAAAACCGTCTACTGATTCGTGAGGAAGAACATGTTTCACAGAATCTGCACCAGAATCATTTCTCAAGCTCAATGAAGCTTCATGAAGCTCCTCCACTGAAAGGTAACCAGAACCACCAGGATGCAGCTCATATTTGGAAGGCAGTAATGATCTAAGTCTATTGACCACACTGAAAAGGAAGAAGGTGGATCAATCACTTGCGAATTAACCTTGCTAAGAGACTGATGATTTTACGCATATGTCGGCTTGTTTCAAAGAGATTTTAGTTCCGTGGTAAAATGAGGACAATGCATAATCTCATCAAAATTATGTGAAGGAGCAATAGTTTCGAGGACCAAAGCAGCATTGCCACGTTGAATAGCACACAAATGTTTCCTATCAAAAAAGTGGTAGAACGGCAATCTTTCGTTGCATTGCTTATTCTCCTTCCAAGTTCATGAACGATTACCAGAGACTCCGCGCTATAAACACCAAAAGTTCCAACTGCTACTAAATAGAACAAATAGGTGTTACCAAGATTTTTGTGTTTTTTTCGTTTTAATTTTTTGCCAGACAATGCTGCAGTTCCAGCAGACTTCGAACTTTCGCCTGGATGGGAAGCCGCGACCGTGTTAACGCAAGTCAAGTCCCATACCACAGGTTTACCGTATTTCCATGGCATGAGAGACATTTCATCTGGTCGTTTACCATCATTCCAACTACTACTTAAGGGTTCCAGAACTGCAGAAACATCCGCTTCCATATGTCGTTCACTTAGTGATGTCGAGATGTACGCTCTGCACTTTTCCTGCTACTCAAACCATGCGTATCTTTCTCATCAACTACACTACCACAAATACAAGTATGAGGCACACAAATAGGTGAACCCCTTCTAAGTCATAGTGCTATTCTGAAAGATTCGTCGTCTGATAGTGTTTCAAGAGATGCAACAGGTGAAGCATTCGGCCAAGCACCCGATTCCTCGATCATTGCTGCTTTCAGACGAGCCTTATCGAATGCACTTGTAGATTTTAGAAGTTTTTTATCATTCATAATGTTCAGAGGCGGTCGGTCCCATGCCCTTTGTATTTTCATTTTATCTGTAGGGTGAGCAATATTAGTTAGGCATACTAAAATGATTCACCTTCAGCATGAAAAACGACTTTGATATTGATAAAAATGGAAGAAAGGATGGAATCGATAAGATCAGAAATACTATTGACTGACGACAGAAAAGCTGGTAACACTAAGGAAGAAGCCGAGCATAGCCCTAATCCGCCAAGGTTCACAGAAAGCGTTACTTAGACCCATGATTCATTTTTGAAAAAAATGTTTGTAACATATTTCGTCGTGTTACTAAGTAGATTATCAAATTCGTCAAGCTCTAACTGACTTGACCAAGTGGGGAACATCTGAGGGCGTACGTGAGTTTTGGAATCGCTAACCAATTTTTCAAAAGAAAAAATACAAAAGTTAATTCAATCTGGTGGTCTGCAATTTGAGTGGGAAAAAAAAGCAGTCAGGAGACTTCATTTACACTTTTCCAAACTTTTTATACCAGGAGCAAATTTCGGAAATATTATTCGGAGTTAAAAAAGTAATCAACTCGCATTTATCAAAATTCAGTTAGGATGATAAACTTCTAGTGACTTCGTTGATGGTCAGACAAAAATGAGCAGGTCCTGAGGGATCACCTTGTTGAACACCTCTCTCAGACAGAATCAGATCTTCACCAAAATTGATTCATAACAATAATTCAAGAAGAGATATAATCCTGGGAACTAATCTTTAACCTTACGAAGCATGACGTTTCTATCAGTCATGTTGAAGGCATTTTTGAAATCTATTTGTCAATCTTGTTACCGAACCAACCTTTGCATTGTCATAGAATATCAAATCGGACAACATTCTCCACTCAATTTTAAGTGATGTTATCTCAGAAATTTTTTTCATTAGCATTGGCAACCGAATGGTAAATATTAATGTTCATCTTCAATTTATCTTTCATGATTACGTTTCAACCTTGGTCTTGGGATCGATTATTTATTTATGTGGCATTTTCATGAAAATATGAAGGAATCGACGCTGAATTCATCTTAAATTATTTTGAAACTCGTACGTTGTTATTCATTTGAAAAAATTGTGAGTGAAATAATGGTTATTTTACCATAGATGTCAAATGCAGCTGTGAGATAATCAACGGTAGCGTTCTCCAAAGTATATCAAAGGATATAGGACATATTTTTTGCAACGGAGCAAGCCGTTTTTAGCAAGTCCTCTCCAACACCTCAGGGTTCCACATTTGGGGCACTTTCATTCATAGTATTGATAAATAATTTGTTTGAAGGTGGTTGACAATGTTTCATGATGAATTTCATTAATTCGGACTTCCATTGTCTAATATGATATAAAATGATTTGAAATCCCTGAAAGAATCAATAAAATTAAAAATATTAGCTAAAGAAGTAACAGTTATACTGAGCAAAAAAAACTGAAATTGCAATCAAATAAAATACAAGCAACTGAAAGCAATTGAAAACTGAACAATCAACATGAAAGGGAAATCAAAATCTAAAGATTTCAAGTCAAGTTACATCACGACGTTTCGGTTCCTAGTCTCCACAACCGTCTTCGGGTGGTCACTCGTATAACTCTGCAATAGCATTACATCTGTATTCGTGAACGTATAAACGAAATATAAATAACGCCATCTCTGGAAATAGTTTCTATTACTGGTAATCTAATGATAAATATTTGTGTTTATGTTCAATTTATCCTTCATGATCACTTTAATGTTTCATTCGATTATTTTCATAGTGCATCAATGAAAACAACGGGGTATAAACAGGAGGAATCGCAATTCAATTCAATCGAAAACAATTTATCTTCATTGGAACATGTTGTCTCTATAATTCTCGTCATTTATCGTTCATTGCGTTCGACACCAAGGAGTATAAAATTATAACATTTTTCCAATATCGAATCTTCCTTTACTCAAAGGAAACGTAATAATCCTATGATTGTGTTGTACTGGTATTCCTTTGAACATCAAATTCTAGACCCTGGTTACGAAAACTGATACTACTTTCAAATTTGAATGTTAACGTAGAAAAATAACAGTGGGTGCACCACAGGGCTGCATATTAGGTTCCATTTTGTTCATTCTCTAAATGAACAGCTTCGACTCTGTAATTGAAGGCAGTAGTTACAAATCCTATGCATTAATTATCTCTGCACCTGCACGAAGGCATTTAATCAAGTATCCAGTTGTTTTTTAACACAGATAAAACATAGGTTAGGTTTTTCTGTTGTTTTCAAGCGTGTAGAGGTGATGAGCTACACTAAATGGAAAAATATCAAACTGAAGATATGGAAAACGTTCGCTATTGATGGCTACCAAACAAATACTGATCAACGCAGCGTCTTCAAATTTGAAACGCATGCTTCATAGATTGTCTACTCCCATCTCTAGGTCTGGCCGCATACTTCTGAGACCCCCTCATAAGTGGAGCAAAAAAAAAGAAAAAGACATATGTTTCAACGCTCAGTCATTATAAAACATTGTTGTCTGATCATTGGAAAAGTCAGTTCTGTGATAAATAAATGTCACTGAAATCGACATTCTGTCAAGCGGTAAAAATAATTATTCCATTATGAATTTCACTAGTGCGGACTTCCATTATTGTCTAATATATAAAATGATTTGAAATCCCCGAAACAACTGAAATAGAAGAAATAAAAATGAATACCTGAAAATAACAATTATATCAAGCAAAAATAACCTGAAATTAAATAATGGTGAAATAAAATACAAGTTAAAATAAAAAACGATTGAACAAAAAATACAGAAATACAAATGAATATAAATACAAAGTTAAGAGATTCCAAGCCACGTGAGTTCACGACGTTTCGATTGTTAGTATCTACAATCGTCTTCGGGTGATGACTGGACTGATTCATCCGAGAGATGACTATTAATGGGTCGTTCGAGTACTTTCACTCATCCCCACTTTCCATTTTTCCGCTTCACTGGTTCAGTGGGAGATGACCGTTTGGCGGAAGTTGGCCATTTTCCGCTTAATGATGGGTTTCCATATGTTGCGTATCTCTACTAGCTTGGCTGAATACGTTGTTGGGCAGCATGTATGCGGCTTCCTTGAATGTTCTCCTAAACCAATGTTCCTCTCTGTGTATAATTTCAGCTTGGGTCCAAACATGGTCTGTTATTCCTGATTTGCTAGTTTTCCCTCGCTGTATGTATTTTTTGTGCTCGGCAATGCAAACATTCAATGGCCTCTTAGTTTCACTAATATAGGATTTACCGCACTCACAGGGTATCCGGTAAATGCAATTCTTGGAATCGCAGTCCGCGTTTGGTGGCCTGGTTTTCATGAGGCTGCTACGGATAGTGTTACCAGATCTCAAGCAGGTTCTGATGCTGTACTTGGAACCAATTCTTCTTATTCTCTCCGATAATTCTTTGATGTAGGGAAGTGCAAGCACTAGTAGTGACGGCATCTCTTCCTTGCGAGGCTCCTGCTGTCTTTTAGCCAAAGTCTTTTCTATCTTCGCTTTGGAGTAGCCATTCCGTTGAAGATCATTTTTGATGATGTCCAGTTCCTTTTCAAGACCTTCCTTCGTATTACTGAGCCCGAAAGCACGGTCTAATAGAGTCTTGATGATTCCTCTTTTAGTTGACTGATTATATTTGGATTCGGGGTTCAGATACTGTCCCGTGTGAGTGGGTTTTCGACACCTTCATAACATAGAACCATGGGAATACTGAACTAGATGGCTTTCTGAAACACATCAACATCATGAGACCTTATATCACTTTCACAATGGAGAAGGAAATCCATAACGAACTGCTATTCTTAGACGTTTTGGTGAAGAGGACCAAAACTAAGTGGGAAACATCTGTATACCGAAAACCCACTAACACGGAACAGTATCTGAACCACGAATCCAACCACCAACAATCAACTTGCTTTCGGGCTCTGTAATACGAAGAAAGATCTCAAGAAGGAACCAGACATCATCAAAAATGATCTTCAGCGGAATGGCTACTCCAAAGCGATGATAGAAAAGACTTTGGCTGAAAGACAGCAGGAGTCTCGCAAGGAAGAGATGCCGTCACTACTAGTGCTTGCACTTCCCTACATCAAAGGATTATTGGAGAGGATAGAAAGAATTGGTTCTGAGTACAACATCAGAACCTGCTTCAGATCTGGTAACACTATCCGTAGCAGCCTCACGAAAATCAGGCCACTAAACGTGGACTGCGATTCCAACAATTGCATTTACCGGATACTCTGTGAGTGCGGTAAATCCTATATTGGTGAAACTAAGAGGCCATTGAATGTTCGCATTGCCGAGCACAATAAATACACACAGTGAGTGGAAACCAGCAAATCAGGAAAAGCAGACCATGTTTGGACCCATGAACATAACATTCAGTGGTCCCAAGCTGATATCATACACAGAGAGGAGCATTGG
>WOGN01009090.1:0-10977 GCA_015342105.1 Leptinotarsa texana
GCCCATCTTTACACTTGGCTGCACCGCGCTGATGAGGCCAATAGCCAGAAACACGTGTCCGCGGTTTGTCCTCCTTTTCGGAGTGTTGTGTCCACGAATTGTCACCTAGGACAGTACGTAGGTTCTTAAGCATGTACACCAGTGTATTCAACTTGTAAGAAACATATACGCAGTGATTTCTGAAATTCAGGGTTTCATCAAGAGGCATTCCTAGGAATTCAACTGTCTCATCTTGTTCAATACAGCTTCCTTGAACACAAATGTTGAGTTGAGAGCATTTTTTTTGATAATTGTGAAATCTGATGTATATTGTTTTAGTGCTATTCTGAAATAAAAATCGCGAATTGATGGATGAAAACCGTATGGAAATCCGTTTTTGAGTTTATCTCCTTCACACAGACATATAAGCAGACATATACCTTGGGGAAATTCAATTCATGAAATCTCAATAATATCATAATAATATCTTCTGCATTCTCTTCGAATAAGAAAAAAGCGCTTAGAATTGAAAATGGTGACCAAACGGTATCGCTGGATCTTTTTTGAGGTTCAAGGGTTGAAATTCACTCCACTGGAAAAATGCAAGTAAAGAGATTGCACATGAATGCAAAATAAGAGTATAACGAGCAAATCGAGTATTTCTTTCACTCACGTTTAGCCTTCATTAAACTACCCCCGTATGATATCCCACGATCACCTCATATATTTTTGATTAGAGTCAATATTCTTCCGCGTTCCATCTTTGTGAAGTTGACAATTCCTAAGAACCAACTTCTTCATCCATTTCGTTGTCAATGGCATCCATATCAGTGCAAAATCTCACGTGGAGCCAGTTTGTGGACACGACCTTGCGTAAATAATTGTCGATCGTACTTGGAAAATCCTGTAGTACCGCGAGAACTTGCATCTACTGGGTGCATCGCACTCCTGAATTTTTTCGTCAGTGTAGACGACTCAACGCTTGCTTCGACTAACCTTCACAAGAAAGTATAAACTTGCTCCTGTCCCACGGAGATTTCAGTGCTCGGACGAATTCTACGATGGAACTAATACTTAAGTGGGGAGTATTTTTGTGTGTCTTCGGAGTGGGTGGCTGCCAATTTTTGAGTGAGTTTTCATTTCAATAGATGTAGGATTATTGTTTTCCTGAAGATTGTGGCCGAATATTCGAAATGACCGGCTCACACCAGCTTTTGCAAAACTTTCAGTTGAACAATCATATTTTTATCGGCTGATCACGAATTTGTAATGAAAATTTGCCGTCTATTTTCGTATAGATACGGCCAATCGAAAGTAAAAAAATCAGCCATTTCAGAAATGAAAACTGTTAAAATGGATCTTTATTTCACCATTTCAAATTTTTTCATAAAATAAAAATCTGATATTTAAGCAAAATAAACCAAGTTTTTTGACTTGATAAGTAGAATTTTGAACCTCTGGCCTGAAACTAACTTATTTCATGGATGGTTCAGAGAAACGCGCGTCAAGATACAGAATTTTTGTTCAGATGAAAAAATAGTAGTTTCAATAGATTCTTATTTCTGAAATCTCATTTTGAACGATATTGTTCCTTCGGTAGAGTTTATGCCTTCTGTTTTCGATATCACGAAAAGTCAAAGTTGATAAATGAAAACTATGTTTGCCATTTTCCGAAAGTTATCTTTGCCTTGAAAGATGAGATCATCACTATGAAGTTTTCGTTCTCATTCGGTGTTCTTTATTGAAATGTGAATATTCAAGGGAGTAAATTTACATGAAAGCAGCAACAGTTGATGAAAGAATTGATTTTTCTATGACATTTCAACTGATTTTTCATTCCCAACAATGGCATGGGCACCGAAATAGAAATCGATATTTTTCAAGAAAAAATAATACATCCACATATTTTCTTGAAAAAAATCCATTTTTGAACTGCTCCTTCAATTTAGATTGAAAAGTTTCTCGAACAGTATGTCGTTTTGAGTGAAAAAAAACCCTCCTGATGTTCGAGAAATTATTGATAGATTTTATTTTATCGAATTTGATCTGACTTCAGTTTTTCAGTCAATATTCTGCGATACAAAAATAATTCGCTAACTCAACAGTGACACAAGAGATTTCATTATTATTCGTTGACAATATCACGAAAAAAAAAATTCAAGAAATGGAAATGTTGTCAATTTCGAAAATTTTTCTCAACTTTGGCTTACAAAAACGTAAATGTTAGTTTATAATCACAAATGAGTAGCTTGTTAGCCAGTTAATTCAGATTTTCTTCTAACTGGAACACTTTACAATCTGTAAACATGGAATCGATCGTGGAAAGCACATTCTCAATGTCAAAAAAGATGACATTTCTCATAATTTCAATAGACATATAAATTTGAGAACATTGCATTGATATTGTTGTATTGTCTTTATTATGCCAAGATACAAACTTAACAAAATCATGAACGAAAAAACACAAGTAGATAATATGACCAGTCAAAATTAAATTGAAGAAAATTGTTTTTTACCACTTTCATTTGTAACTAATGTTACTGCAGTTTCATCCTATAAGGACATTTTCAAGTTTGGAGATGAGCTCTTTAGAGGATTTATTCAACTCTGTAGCATTGCATTTTTTTCTACAATTCCACCCCTTTTGAAAAACTATAGGAAAATAATACATGAGAGAAACTTTCAGAGGTAGGTATCTTTGGCATAAACCTACTGGTGAAAGTTTAGTAGAAATGATAGTTGCATTCTATTCCACTTCTTTCTACATTTTTTTTTTCGAAAGTCATATCATTTTTTATGAAATACTTGATATCAACACTATGTGGATAACAGACAGATAGACGAACGTATACACAAAATAAAAAAAAAACTTCAAACTGAGTAGGAAAATCAGTATTTTATGAGGAACAGAATATGCCAAAATACTGGAGTTTTTTCCCAACACCAAACCGTTATTTCAACACCTCTGTTTTGTTTACCCAAAGTACATACAGAAATACTGATTCATACTGATTCATATTCTGCTTTTGATGAAACACCCAAGTTCGTTGACACATAATTTTTTATTTTTCCATTTAATTTTTTGGTTTGCTAATATTGAACAACTGTAATAGGAAAAACCAATAAAAATATAAATCCATTTAACAGTAATTATTCCACATACTCATGGCTGGTCTTGAATTGATCGATCTTGGTGAAAACCCATGCTAGGTTCTCAATACCGATTTAGCGTGTTATTGATGACAATGAAGTTTTTTTAATCAGTTTGTAATTGATACCTTCTGTGTTGTATGTAAAGCACTTGTACCACTTACGTCTTCATAATTATCACGATATCCTTCTTATAATTCACCAAAAAGGTGTCTGCTACCTGTAAATTGAATTACCTAAATTATTTTTCGAAGCATGCCAAGGATCACAAAAATTTTCAGCTTGGAGATATAATTATTTTAACGTTTGTTTGAAGGTGATTGACAATGTTTCATGAAGAATTTCACTAGTTCGGGCTTCCACTGTCTAATATGTAAAATGATTTGAAATCCCCAAAACAACTGAAAAAGAAGAATTGAAAATGGATTGCTGAAAATAATAATTATATTAAGCAAAAATAATCTGAAATGAAATAATAGTGAAATAAAATACAAATAAAATAAAAACCATTGAACCAAAAAATATAGAAATACAAATGAAAAAATTTAAGAGATTCCAAGCCACGTCAGTTCACGACGTTTCAATTGTTAGTATCTATAATCGTCTTCGGGTGATGACTGGAGTGATTCCTCCGAGAGATGACTATTTATGGGTCATTCGAGTACTGTCACTCATCCCCACTTTTCATTTTTTCGCTTCACTGGTTCAGTGGGAGATGACCGTTTGGCGGGAGTTGGCCATTTTTCGCTTGGTGATGGGTTTCCATATGTTGCGTATCTCTACGCTAGCTCTACGTTGTTGGACAGTATGTATGCGGCTTCCTTGAATTTTCTCCTGAACGAATGTTTCTCTCTCTGTATGATCCCAGCTTGATGTTGATGTTGGTGGGCCAAACATGGTCTGCTATTTCTGATTTGCTGGTTTACCCTCTCTGGGTGTGTTTCTTGTACTCGACAATGCGAACATTTAATGGCCTCTCAGTTTCACCAATATAGGATTTTCCGCACTCACAGGGTATTCGGTAAATGCAATTCTTGGAATTGCAGTCCGCGTTTGATGGCCTGGTTTTTGTGAGGCTGCTACGGATAGTGTTACCAGATCTGTGGCAGCTTCTGATGTTGTACTTGGAACCAATTCTTCCCATCCTCTCCGATAATCCTCTGATGTAGGAAAGTGCAAGCACTGGTTGTGACGGCATTTCTTCCTTGCGAGGCTCCTGCTGTCTTTTAGCCAAAGTCTTTTCTACCATCGCTTTGGAGTAGTCATTCCGTTGAAGATCATTTTTGATTATGTCTAGTTCTTTCTTGAGACCTTCCTCCGTGTTACAGAGTTTGAAAGCACGGTCTGTTGACGTCCTGTGTGAGTGGGTTTTCGGTATACAGATGTTTCCCACTTAGTGTCGGTTCTCTTTATCAAAACGTTGTGGATTTCCTCCATTGTGAAAGTGATGGAGGATGTCATGCTGTTGTTGTGCTTCAGGAAGGTGTCCAGTTCAGTATTCACATGGTTCCATATTATGAACGTGTCGTCAACATATCTCAACCAGACTTGAGGTTGCTTGTGGGCTTCTTCAGTGGTCAGCGTTTCAAACCACTCCATATATATGTTGGCTATAACTGGTAAAACTGGCGATCCCATTGGCAGTCCCTTATCTTGTGTAAAGAATTCGTCCTTCAGTTGGAAATGCCAGTTTGTACACAACATCCTAGTGATTCCATAATTACTTCTACAGGTTGATTCGTTCTTTCTTTCAGGTTCTCGTCTTCGGATAGCTTTCTCTGTATAATTTGGAGTGCTTCTTCGACCGGAAGGTTGGTGTAAAGGCTTTCCACGTCGAAGATAATTAGTTGATCTTCCTGTGTGACTTCAACTGACTCTTGTAGTTCGACAAAACGCCTTGAATAATTTAGGAAAGACAATGTTTTTCCTTGTAATGGTTGTATAATGGGAAGTAAAAATCTAGACGTTTTCAGGGACTTCAAATCATTTTCTCTATTAGACAATGGAAGTCCAAACTAGTGAAAGTCATCATGAATTATTGTCAATCACCTTCAAACAAATATCAAGGAGATTATGTACAGCGCCATCTTCCGCGAATAGATCAAGCAAACGGGAATGAATATGAAATGAAAACAAGAGTTACAAACAGAAAAACAAACAGGTTAAGCTAATAGAAGCGTGTTAATAATGATAAAATAATGAAAATGATATTCCTTGAAAGAAATTTTTTGTGTGGGACCCAATATTTCTTATAATTTTTTTGTGTATATGGTCAAACATAGAAAACTATAAAGTTTCCATTCATTCAGAAAGAAAAACCTCCAAAAATAGAAGATTTCGTAATCTTGGAATCATCGATGAACTACCTTTCAACGTGCGATTCGCATTATGTTGAGAGACTGTTCAATTTCAATAGATCTTGATTCAGATCTTCATTGTTTTCTGCATAGAGATATGAAACATTATTTTTCATACATGTTATCGAAACTTTATTCAAAATTTAACTGTCAACACATTGTCATGGCCATGGAAAGCAATTAATAAACACCAATGACTTTCTAGTCTTCCGTCTGCGGAATTTGAAATTAATCTTCTTCATTGACGTCAATGGGTTGGTTGTTTTTCATTTAATTTTTTTTGTGCAGGTAGTGTGACGACAATAAATCCAGGTAGGCGGTCATATCTGACTTGAGCCCGATATGCTTAATATTCTAAAGATCATTTACATAATATAAAACCATTAATTATATTTTTCTTTCGGATTTTACGAAATATTGAGATTGCCAATGGAATAGTTCTGGGATCATATTTTTCCAGAGGTCGATTCAAGTTTCATTCTGTGAGATTTCAATTTCAAAAATTATCAGCAATTGATAGATTTTACTCGCTTCCTTTTGCAAAATCAGTTCTAATGAGTCCTTATCCGGGCTCCAGAAGGACTCGTAGATAAATAAACCAGCTGTACTTCTGAATAAAAAAACTCTTCATCAATTATACAACAACCTTGCATGTTTTTAAAACCTTTCGACTTATGATACACGATTTTAATTTTAGAACGCTATAACTAGTTATCTGAAAATTATAAATATCATTTCAGACATGTTTGCTGTCGTGAAGTGATGTAAAAAATACGAGTATTTATAGCTAATTCGATTAGGGAAGTGAGATATACAAATGGTGCAATTTATAATATAATATTGAAAAAAATAAATGAAACAATTTTTCAAGAGATGTATAATCATTGTAGAGATGTCCTTAAAAATCTCTGGGAGGAATTTTTGTGAGAGAGTAGAGATTGACGATCACCCGTTGCCCTTTGCTTCCAGAAAACCACATTTCTGGTCGCTTAAGATGATAAAGCAGTCAAAATATTGGGAAATGAGTTGATTGATAGCTTTGTTCATGACTTCGATATCACGGATATGAAGCAACAGTTGTATAGTAATTTGGACGTTTATCTTTAATTTGTTAGTCGTAGAAAAATTCCAAATGATGGAGCCATGCTCTAACTGCAATGAATAATGTTATTAAACAATACCATGATCTATTCTGCCTATAGCTTTGGCAAAGTTAGTATAAACCACGTCTTTTTGCCCTGTATAAGACAATAACGGTTGATATTTGAGCCTTAGATCAATGTTGACAAGATATTCAAGTTTTTCATCATATGAATTACGCTACAAACAGTATTTATGACTTGAATAATACGTCGTAGTATCAAAACCATGTAATTTAACAATTATTATAGCCATTGCATTACTAGACAGTATTAAGGCTTCAAATAAACTCGCGGATAGTTATGAATGAACGAGCTGTACTTCTGAATAGAAAAATTTTCGTCAATAATACATTTTCGCATGTATAGAAAACCTTTCAACTTTACACGATTTTCGAGAATATCATTCCAGGTTATTCGAGAATAATAAATAACGTATTCGATATGTCTGTTATGGTTAAGTGTTGCAAACTGATGTTGAAATTGTGATGCACTGTTTGGAACCTTTGGTTCAGTAATGAATATTACTGGAGTTGTTTTCCAACACCAAACTGTTATTTCAATACTTCGACACGTGTTTCGATCACCAAGTGATCATCTTCAAGGGAACAATCAAACTAATCATACTTACAAAACTATCTATTTATACAATAGATACCTGTTCTAGGTATCTGTGTCTTGGTGCCTTTCAGACTAATCAGATATTTTGTAGTACGCATTTTACATCTCTGTTAAAAGAAAATTTTTCGATTACTTTCATTTTTAGATTAGTTTGCGAGATAATTTCAATGTGAAATTGCCATGTTGATAATACATTAGACAGACGACTTCGTAACTTGTATGCCTAAATAAAAAAAAATTCGAGCAGTTCTTTTTATCAGTTTTTTGTTGAATAAAATCCTTTTTTTGAAATCAATATCCACTCCTCTTCTTCCAGTTTTCATTAGTACATCGTACGATTGTTTTGTTTAAACGGGTCGTGTATTGTTATTTGATTAAAAAAACCTTACACTACTGCTGAAAGGGTTTCAGTTATTGCTTTTTTTTGGCAAAGATCAAAATGCTAATAGAACATCAATTTTATTTAACGATCAAAACCCTGGTAAACACCTAAGCAGAAATCACGTTCTGGATTTGGTCACAAAATTCAGGTAGACAGGTTCGGTTTTAAATAAGAAGAGAAATATTCAGAGAAGGGTAGTGAATAACGATAATGCGATTGAAGTGATAGGTCAAGTCATCGCCAATCCTAGGTTAAGTACCAGAGGTTTATCAGCAATGGTCGGAATAAGACATATGAGCGCATAGAGAAATCACAAATTCCATCCTCAGAAAATTAAACTCGTTCATGAACTCAATGAGAATGATTCTGACCCAAGAGAGGAGTTTTGTGAGGGAATGAGTGAGATATTAATGAAAAATCCCGAGCTGCTTTATAACATCTGTTTTTCGGACGAAAGCTCATTTTATTCAAATGGTTGCGTGAACCGTCACAATTGCCGTTATTGGTCGAATTAAAATCCAAGAAAATACGCAGAAATACATACCCTACATCCCCAAAAGTTGAATGTCTGGGCCGGAATATTAGGCAATCATATTGTAGGTCCATTTTTCAATGATGGAAATTCAACCAGTGATTCTTATTTACAACTTCTTGAAGAAGCAATACAACCTCGTATAGTTGAGATAATTGAACAGGATCCAAGATGTCAAGATAAATTTATCCATTTTCAACAAGACGGTGCACCACCCTATTATGCCCAGCAGGTTAGAAATTTCTTGAATAATCATTTTGAAGGACAATGGATTGGCAGAAGAGGTCCAATTAAATGGCCAGCCCGATCACAAAATTTAACACCACCGGACTAATTTTTGTGGGGATATTTGAAATCTAAAGTTTATGCTACACAGCCAGCCAATATGGATATTACATATTACATATGTACATATTAACCCTAAAACAGCATTCAAAGAAATCAGCAGGTTGTATTCGTTGTATGGGTAAGTTTTCAGTATGATTCACCTTTTCATCAAAAGCATAAAAGATTCACGTCAAAAGGCAACCTTCATAAGGAGGTGCCACTCAATTTACATAAAATGTAAGGGTGGTAACCAACCCCATCTTCCGAAAAAAATCTCCTCGTATATACAAAAACAAATAATTCTTACTTTTTTAAGAAATTAAATAGACACGTATTAGCAGGTTGTCATAAAAAGCAAATATCATTTTTTCAAATGAAAGTTCTGAAAGTAAATTGTACCTAAAAACAATTTGATTTATTTTAAAAAGAGTTGAACTCAATGAAATTACCTTCAAATCTTCAAATTATTTCGAAAACTAATCGTTACGAAAATTTTCTAACAGAGATGTAAAAGTATTCGAAAGACATTTGAAATGAGTTGCCACTCGACCTACTTTCCCTATCTAAATAAGGGTCGTCGGACGCACCCCTCCGAGGGGGTGCTTACTACAAAAAATCTGATTAGTCTGAAAGGTGTCCCCTTCAATTAGAAATTGACGTGTCCGAGTTTTTTTGAAAATCTTAGTTTTTATATTCAAAAACGGCTGTGTTAACTTTTCGTTGTTAAACACTGTATAAGGGCTAACATTATTATTTATTTTCAATTTTATTGTATTAGTTTGAAAATGTCTATATAGGACAAAACTGCAGTAACGATAGTTACAAATTTAAGTGTTTAAAAACATAGAAAGTTTAATTCATCATATTTCATATATATTCTGTTCTTATTATAAAGTTACTATTTTATCTTGAAGGCTATTCAAGAATTTTTATGTTTTTCAAATAGCTAAGAGTAGATAAAAAATTATTGATCGAACCAAGTTTTATGTCTTTGTTAATATATTTCTCAACAGTTCTTATTTTCGGCAATAACAATGGACACAACCTTGTAGTATAGTAACAATTTGAATCATTTTATCTTTATAGTGATTTATTTCCAAATCCACAAAACTTCCCTCTTTTATCAATGTGTAAACACATGGAAATTGTAGGATCATGGACAACCGGCCTTGTAAACACCTGATATCCAATGTAATTTATTATACTAATGCGGATACTATCGATTTTATCCCTTCGAGACACAACCCTTGTGAAATCCTAACACCGATTTACGTGACAAGCGAAATTATTCAAGCAAACATTGACAAAAACACCGTTCAGGGCCCTTTTAGATTACCCAAAAATATAGCCAGTGTTGATTCTTTGCTTTCCGACGGTCACACCAACTTTTATCCGCAAACAGCGTGTCTCCAACGTTTTATTATGTTACGTGATATGATCTGGGAAAGTTGAAGAGACATACAATAAAAAGAGGTTTTTGATTTGGAGTCCAGCTTATTTCTCTGTGGTCCTTTGTTCGTTACACATACTGATTGGTGTTTATTGCTGTGACAACAGAATATCAGTGGAGGGACGATGTTTGTTACTTTGATCTCAAATCGGATGAGGTTGTCTCTTTGTACAGTGGGCTCATAAACTAACGCATATGTTTATTCATTTACAGCTTTGGCAACTCAATAGCACAAAAGTTCCAATTATAGAGTCGAACAGAAATTACAAGATTCATCATGACATTCAAAGAGTTGAGCTAGATCAAACTAAAGATAATCATTTACAAATAGAAATAAAAATACAGGTACCCTCACTGACGGCTATATATACTATATAGACTATATATACACAGAAAAGCCCGCCGTAGGCGCGAAATTTATTAAGTTGTTGTAGGCTTTGCTTGATACTAAAGTTAGGGCATGTGCATGACAATGCGTAAAAGTGCATGAGGAGCTATAGACTATATTTTAGTCACGACCGCAGCCCCATCATAGGTTTGCGCAATATACTTTTGCCTAAAATTATAGGTGTCACACGTACGCATTAAAAAATTGAACAAATTGTTCTACCACATCACCATCTTTGACATATCTAAAAACGTTTTAATTGAAATCAAATATGGTTGAGGCCTTCCCAGATGTGAAATTTATTATTATAAAATAAAGACTTAAAATTATTTGTCAGCAACCAATCGACTATACCGTCAGATTTTTTAATTTTTTTAATTTCGTTAAACTTATCCATAATAAATGAAAAAAAAAACTTACCGAGAAGTGAAAACCTGAAAACACTTCGAAATTGAAAGAAAACAATTTAAGAACACATTAAAAATTTTACCAAAAAGCACTGCTATAATACAGTACTGCCTGTTTTATAGACAAATAATAAATATTATCAAGAAAGACTCAAACGATTTATCGAAATATTTTCCATCTTGTCCGAATAATTAAATAAAAAACAAACGCAACTGGAGGCTAGCCTTCTCTAACCTATAATTTC
>WOGN01009091.1:0-10977 GCA_015342105.1 Leptinotarsa texana
TTGTGAGGTAAGTAATTTTTCAAGGAACGGAAGTTGTGAAGCATTGTTTGCAGTTTTTTTATTGTATATTTTATATGAGAGTCCCCTTAAGTTTCTATCTATGTAGACGCCCAAGTATTTGATTTCTCTCAGGGAATGTATTTTTATTGTTTTCATTGTTCGCCGACATTAAGAGTTTCAAATGGACAATCATTGGATAGAGTGCAGCTAAAAGGAAAAAAATTAGTTTTTTCCAGATTCACTCTCAGGATCCTTTGGTCAAACCATTTTTTGAGCAAGTGGAAAACCGTTTCTACGTTATTTTTCTAATCTTGTCAAGTATCTGCCTCATAGAATATCACAGTATCGTCTGCGTATCCAATTATTTTCCCAACACTGCCCAAATTGAATAAATCATTTAGATATAAATTGAAAAGTTTCGGGTACAACTTTGTACAAGTTCTTTATTTAATGTGTATCATATTCTGTGAATATAGATTCAGGGTAAAGGCTAGTTTTGGTATCTAATCTGATTGTGCATAATATTATTTGCATTTCACTTCATCTTTTGCATACACTTGATTCAACGCCATTTTTGCAAAGCCCCTTCTAAAACTTCTCTCAAATGAAAACAGGAAAATCTGGTTGCTCAATAAGTTGTAAAGAATAATTTGCTCTCTAATGATCGACGTAAATAATCGAATTCAACAATTTTAAGCCATAACATTTCATTGAACAAATCCCACGCTTTTGTATTCCGAATTTCATTCAAACTGAGCCATAGTAAATGTGGATATACATACGATGAACTTGATTAGCATGAAGGACAAAATTAGAAAGGAATCGTCTCTCTGCATTCATTCATCAAAAGTGAAGTTGAACACCTATTACATGAATTAGCGTAGGTTCGGGCTTGAATTTGCTATATGATGAAAGTGACTGGTAAAACTTTGACTACTATAGAAGAAATCGATAGTACCGTATTGCTGAGAGATAGTTTCCTAGCTCGAAACTGATTTGAAGTTACTGTCAAATATAGGGATAACATTGATTTAGACAGTATCTAGCTTGAACAAATTTTGAGATAATCTAGTTCAAGAATACATTGAAATTATTATGAAGCTCTTCGAGACTGAGATGAAGCGACCAGTCGGAGAATAGTCATTGGCTTATACTCACTGAATACTACTTCAATCTGAAGGTTGAGGAGTCAATTTATTATTATTAGCTAAGGAGTCAATTTAATAACATGCCACAACGGCAGCTTTTTAAGATATAAAAATGGTTGTAAAGTACCAACAGAATATAAGTGATTTAATGTAGAACAATCACTTAAATCTCTAGCTGAAGGAAACAATCCAAATGCCACTCTCAACGTCATTTCCAGAAAATTTGACGTACCTTGCAATAATGGGAAAGACAGAGGCAACACACACTGTATTCATTAAAGACCAAAGGAAGGAACCAAAAACGCACATTGTCAACAAGTTTCGAAAAATATCTTCAACTGATGTGAGGAGTTAGCATTTCAATATGTGACAAAAAACTTTCCACATCCATTCACTGAGCAAGAACATTGCTGAAAAATATTGGCTGATATAACTCAGTGAAATGAAATATTTCCCGTACGAAGATGGCACATGAATATATTTGGAAAAATTAATGAATAGTCTGGTTTATAAGTATCTAAGATTTTATGGGTATTACTTATTGGATGGAGAGTCTTTAAATTTTTCAGTTTTAATAACAGAATTTCTACGTTATATCAGATATATAAGATATATAAGTTAATTTCGTATGGCACTGTCGCCATACGAAATTTTCGAAATCAGTGACCCACATAGTTCAAGTTTGGGGTTAGAACTGAGTAAATCTCTATTCCGATATAACTGCCTGAGGATATTTCAGCAATTCTGGTTGAGATAGTTCACATGCTTCGAAAAACGGTGTTCAGAGTCGAACTAAAGACCTATGTTATTTATTTTAGTTACCAATTTTTCCTATTAATTGGTACTAAAACTTATAACTGCAGACTTTTTGGAGTTCAGTTCGAGGTTACGAGCTGAAGAGATATCAGAAATAGCTTTAATGTTTCAATTCATCTATAGTTGTGCTGAACCAACACCTTCGAGCTGAAAGGGTGAATATAACTGTGTGCCATCTGCATAGTGGTGAATTTCACATTTTTCAACAAATTTATGGAAATCACACAAGCTGAACAGTAGCGGATCTTGTATACCCATTTGGAAATACCATCTGAGTACGATTGGATAGGTATTTTTGTTATCGGAGATACTGTGCTTGTCGAGAAACCGAAGTATATGAGCTTTCCTTACAAGATTTCATAATGGAGGGTATCAAAGGCTCAACTGAAATCCAAAAGTATGAAAAATGTTTAATGGACATCACCAACAACTTTGAAGAATTCATACGTGATTTTTAAAAGGGCCGAGGTGGTGCTATGGTGTGATCTGAATCCTGATTATACCAAGATTATCATTTCATTGTCAAATAGTAAATACATGATCTGCTCTTTCAGTACGATAAATCCTATCCATAGTGCTAGTCTCAACCAATGATATGACTTGGTTGGTAGAAACTGCGTTGCGCTGTTTGGTGTTGGACCACAAGTTCTTTCAATCGGATTTCACTTTCCTGATTTTCTCAATGTTCAACACGAAGATACCAGTCAGAATGAAAAAAATCACCTAGTTCTATTAACAAAAAGGGTGAAGAACAATACTACGCAACTATCTGCTATCACAACAAACTTGTTCGGCACCTTTTCCTGTTTTATACTCAGTTTTTTCACATACACTTAATTCATTGGGGGAGGAAGGTTTTGGCTTTCTCCTTTTCAATCTTTGTAAAAAACAAAAAAAAGGATAAAGCAATTAATTCAAAAATAGGTTCGTTGGAAAGATTTGTGAATCATGCGAAGAAATGAGTTTCAGTCAGAATTATACAAGAAAACACTTTTTCCTATTCAATTTGTACTCCATACATTCGTTATGGAATTGAATCAGATATCTTTCAAGGATTGCTACGCGACAACTGAAATTATCGAATTTCTAAATCAAGGTGTTTTTGCGGTAGTAAAGTAGTATGTAATATAGTGATTATAATATTTTTGTAAATGTAACATTTACTTGCAGTAATCTGTATTATTTGCTTGAAAACTTTGATCAATTATGAAGAGCTGATAAAAATGAAGTAAACATTTGTGTGCCATCTTAATAATCATCAATAATTAATAATAATTCTCTAACTTGATGTATACCTTTGAATATTTAAAGTCAAAATAAAGATAACGGCACTAGTAAATGAAAGCTAGTGAATTTCGTTGTTAATCTGTTGACAGTTGCTCATCAAAGTTTTATCCATTTTGAATGCGCAGTTGTTATGTAATAGTCGTCTGAGTGAGTTGATGCGAGTGTTTTTATGAGAAAGAACAAAATCGAGTATCGAGCTGTCATTGAATATTTGTTTTTGAAAAGCAATATGCCTACACAAATTAAAATTGAGTGAGATTCTGTATATGGGGACTCTGCACCATCATTTACCATAATGAAATTTTGGGCAGCTGAATTCAAACATAGCCAAAAGAGTTTTGGAGACGATGAACATTCTGGACGTCCAAAAACTGATACTATCGACAAAAACATTGACGAACTTCTGCAAATGGTGTTGAACGGCAGTCGAATTAAAGTAAGAGAGATAGCGAGGTTATTAGGTAGGTAGGTCTTAAGTGAGTGTGTCTATTCGACCCTCCACCGCAACCCATAATGGTTTATTTTGGCTCACACCTATTCACACTCGGCCAAATAAACCCAGCTTCTTAACGAAGCCGATTAGTTTGTATGATGAGTGGTCTTTCTGGTCAGATGGTAAGATTACGGCCCTGATGAACTCTAAAAACCTGAGTCGGTCACCAGCGGGGCGGGCACAAAGTATGTGCTCTGCTGTTTCGTCATTTCCCAAACAAAGACGACACACAGTGTCTTCCGACAGTCCAAGTCTCTGCATATGATGATTCAAATGACAGTGACCTGTAAGAAGGCCTGTTAGACATCGTGGTTCGTCCCTACTGTAGTCCAACAACTGTTTGGTATCAAGTTTCAAAGGTGAATAAACGCCTTGGAGAGGGCCAATCCTGGAAGATTCTGCCAGAAGTCCATAAATCTTCTTGCCATCCAGGTGTTCAATCTTTGTTTGGCAAAGCCTAAAGCGATGCCAATGACAGGTTCTGGTCCGATGAAGCTGCTTGCAGCAACCTCCTTTGCAAGGGAGTCAGCCGCCTAATTGCCTTCCAGGCCAATATGGCCAGGAATCCATACCAGAGAAAATCTGTTACATCTTCTTATCGAGGAGAGTCGTTTTTGGCAATTTGCTACCAATTTAGATGTTGCTCGGTAGAAGCTAGGAGCTTCAAACGCCGCTTGACTGTCCGAGAATATTTTTATTGACTTGTGTATAAGGTTGGATTCTTCCAATCTCTCCGCACACAATTCAATAGCGTAACTTTCCGCTTGGAATACAGGCTCCTAGGCAGATTGATATATCTGTCGGGTCTGCGACTGTAAACACCTGCACCAGAATCGAAAGGTGTTATTGATCCATATGTGAACCAACAACTATCTGCTCTCAGACGTATAATAATTGAAGAATAATTGAGTATTTCAGTTGGCAGGAAAAGTATACCCAAGCTGTATAAATGGTGCAATAATTCATGAATGCTGTTGAAGTGCAAGGTCATTAGGAGATAATTTAGGGATTTAGATTTCTTAACATTTCATAATTGAATTGGCGACGTGAAATTGTTACTGACTGACTTTGACAAAGATCAAACTGAACGTGATCCATTAGACGACTTAATGAGCTTACATTCTTTTTGGAATTGTAATATTGATTATATCTGGACAGATCTCGGTTGAGTGCTCTTCATAGTGCTTTTTGTTTCCGTAGCAAAAATTTTTGCGCCAATAACAAGAGGCATAACAAAATGTCGTTGTTTCGTTAGACTTTTTTGTGAGAGATCAATATAAATTTTCACCACAACGACAATTTGCGAAAAACAGCCATGAAACATCCCAATCAGCAAACAAAGAGCCAAACGTCGCGTGGTTGAAATATATTTCTTCAAGACTTGAAAATCGAAAATTAAATACTGAGACATTTTTTTCAAGTAAAGAATAGCTACTTATACTTTTTTAAATCTTTTCAGGAGATATCCTGTACGGTGAGACATTTTTCTTATCCAATTTCTTAGTGAAAAGTGAAGCGATTCCGAAGATGATACCGATGCCATTGTCTCTTAACTACGATCTGTTCAACACTTACCATAAGCTACGTGAACGAGTTCTTTCTCGACAGCTGGTGAGGGGGTGGCCGACCTGGATGACTCTTGACCTTCGTCCTCGAAGGCATCGTTTACGGAACCCTGCGGCCGGCTCTCTAAGGCCTGTAGTTTACGAGAACCGCGAAGAGATCGGTTGAGGAATTCGGTTTGAGCGGCCAACCTGTCTTCGTCTTCTTTGCGCTTTCTTATTTGTTCCTAGAAAAAAATTAAACTTATTAATCTAACGGTAATAAATCAATAAACAAAAAATAAATTATTTCAAATGTATCAAAAACTTTGGCTGTTTATAATAGGGCAATTCAATCTCAAAATTTATAAAAATAATAATAATGATAATAATAATGAGAGATCAGGAATTGGAGCATTTCTCGTCAGGGTAGCTGCCCGAGCAGCTGATGAACTTGGTTTAGTTTTCGACACTGAACGGGTTCCAACTCTGTCACCGAGTTGGAACCCGTTCAGCAAAAAGCTCATATAAAAGCTACACAGATCAACCCACTTTTGCGGAAACACAAGGATAAGCCAATGTACGGGGTCTTCTTCAGTAACACTGAAGACCTTGGCTTATCAAAGCACCTGACTCTCGTTTTCCTCAGGTCGAGTGGCCTGAAGTCGGAAACTGAGGGGTTCATCATGGCCAGGATGGTGTCTTCAACATTTCGTCTACTGCAGTCGCGTGATGGGTATAGAGGTTCCTGACACAAGGTGCAGGGCCGGCCGTGAGGCGTCCGAAACCCTAATGTACTTGCTATCAGTATGTCCAGCATATGATATCTTGGCCTATATCTAGCGACATAACGCGGCCCTTAGAGTGCTATATTACCATCTACAGCACTCTTACGATATTGACGAGACACTGATGTTGCCCTACGCTCCGGGGATATTGATAGTGGGTAACGAGAAGTGCCGAATTTATTGGAACTATTCGTTTCTCACCTCAGGCTCATGCAAACTGATAAGCCTGATGTAGTCCTTCTCGACCACCAGAACAAGACGATATTTGTCGTGGAGTTTCCAGTTCCTGGCGAGACGAATATTCCGAGAAGAGGAGTAAAAACGGATAAAATATCGAGATTTTCTCTTCGAACTCTGCAGACTCTATCCAGACCAGTCTGTCAAGATGGTTGTTATGATTGTTGGAGTCCTTGGTGGAATGATGCCCTACTCCTACTTTCGAATCTTAAAATCATACCGGCTTGCCGCACTAAGGCAGATGCAGAAGGCTGTCATTCTTGGATCACTGCACTTGCTCAAGGCACATGATTCTTGGACCCAATGATCACTCACACCATGGGGAGTGGTCGTTGTCTGATAATGCTGGCGCGCCCTTCCGAATGTATTGGGACTTCGGGGAATAGGCCCTGTCCATCGCAAACTACGGGTTAAAATAATAATAATAATAATGCCCTCTCTACTTTCGAATATTAAGATCATGCCGGCTTGCCGTACTAAGGCAGAAATCTTAGTCGGACAAATACAGGAGGCTGTCATTTTTGGCTCACTGCGCTTGCTTAGGGTACATGATTCTCGAACCCAATGATCACTTACCCCGCGGTGTGGGGAGTGGTCATTGAATGATAATGGCACGCCCTCCCGAATGTATCGGGCTTCTGAAATAAGTCTCAACCAAAGCAGTTTTAGGGGGAAAATATTGATAATAATAATCGAGGTTGGGTTTAAAAGCAGCTCTCATAGCTGATCTCCACCTATTCATCATTTCTTTGAATTTTATTTAATTTGTACTTCTTATTGTGATGAATAAAGACATATTATTATTATTATTACTAACCGCGTCTGTAATTTTCATCTTTTCGACGTTTCGGCTCCTGCTTTGCAGTCATTTTCAAGAATCACTTGGAACTGTACTTACATGACTCGAGGACGAGGTCGCCCTTGCCCCCCAAGTCTCGTCACTAGCTCTATGCTTGCTGTGTTCAGCGCTGAGTGCGGTTCAACTTGGACAATTATATAGATATATATATATAATCAGAACTTTTGGAAGGGGAACTTTTGGAAGGTAAGTTGCACTATATCGTTTACTTGAACTATACTTAAAAATATTTTCTTAGTCTGTTCATATTATTAATGCATCATTGTTGCATGGTTGATCTCTACAACATTCGTTCCAGCACCACCAGACTATCATTAACCTTTGCACAGTTATAAACCTTTGAAATTGTTATGGCGGCCGTCTTGTTTTCCACCATTTCGAATTTTTCCCCCTTGAACCCGTTCACTTGAAATCTATATCATGGAGGTGCATAAAAACACATTCCACCAGATTTGGAAGTCCGCCGACATCATTTTTCATTTGATACTCATATCAAGAGGATGAATAAAGTACTTGTCTGCCATATTGGATACAGAGTGACGTCATTTTATTGTTCCTATTCTTTTCAGCAAACTCTTTTATTTGATAGCCATAACGTGGAGGTGCATTATAGTAACTGGTGCGCCATTTTGGTCAGTTCTCCATATTGGATCAAGAGTAGTCATGTGGTTTTTCTGATTTTTTTAGCGAACCCCTTCATTTTTTGCTCAAAGCATGGAGTACATAAAAAAACTCCTACACCATCTTGGGCCGTTGGGGTCACATGCCTTGCCATCCAAACTAAACGTGGATGATTCCTGCTTTAAAATTCGTTTGCAAGATTTCACTCGAATCGATAATGAATACAAATGCTGCAAGATGAAGAAGAGATCATAAAAATTGAGTTTATTAAGGATATTTAGCTAGTTAACAATTCGAATCTCAGAGGCAACGGTTCCTTAGGATAGGTTACCAGTTTATCGTTGTCGAACTCCAGGACATGGTCCTTCTTCGTTAGATCGACCCTGAAGGAGGAGAGGATGTTGAATATACATAACTCGACATGGACATTTGTTAACCTGAAGCCTGAAACAGAAGTTTTTTTGGATGACTTGACAAATTCGAACAAGTATTCTGCCTACATTCAATATAAGAAAAAGATAATTCATATTCGCTTCACCAAGGAGTAGTGTTATCTATTTTTTTAGTCAGCGAAGTAATAAATCTTTTTGGAGTAGCTGTTCCATAGGCGTGCATAATTAATTAGGGTAAAATATGAAATATGTGGTATTTCAAACATGCAATATGATATGATAAATATTGAAAACTTTTTATAGCACTTTACTTGATTAAATCAGGCATACCTGAGATATTTTCAATTTTCGCTGTAAAGGGGATGACATCATTATTTGATACAATCTTCAATTAAGTTTCCATTAGCTGAAGAATATGAATTATTGATGAAGCCCTTGAGTCTAAATCAGCGTTGTTATTAGTAAATCATACTTAATTTTCATTACTGGAGTTAGGTCAAATGGGATCTAACATTTGTTCAAATTATCCTTCAAAAACATCGTCATTCATGTATTTATGTCTTCGAACATCAATAATCTGCATTCGAAACCATTAACACTTGCAATTGGTAATGATCAGGCATGGAACTGAGATATATTTATCTTTTTTCGTCGTTTTCAAAATTCGAGATTCCGTTCATTCTTAACCTAAACATTTTCTTCCTTATTATATCATCTAATATACCCCTTGAGAAACCGTTACTGGCTATTATTTCCTGAATTATACGTTTTTCTTTTGTCTTTCAATCACTTGATAAGTGTCTTTTGGTTGTTATCATCGTTTATTAAATGTTTTTATTTATATGTTATCATGTTCCTGGAAATTTGATTCCTGACTTTCTCCCGAACTTAGTCCCTTCGAGGAATCAGGCATATATTGAATCGAACTGTCAACACTAGCAACGATATACAGTGTGTTCAAATAAAGCTCGTTTTTCACCTCTACCAACATTCGCACTTAGTGCGATCTGACGAATTTCTGCCGAAAAATAACAATCTGTTTAAAATCTGTTTTTCCGTTAACCAGCTGTCGCACCCCTACAAACAACAACCCTCAAAAGTCGAAACTTGTGCGAGCTAAGGATTAACGAGGTCTTACCTTTTAACGGGTGATTCCTAACACGGATTGACCGTGTTATATACGGTCTGTTAAGGGAGTCTTTCAGTCGGGAGTCAGAAACAAGAATTTATATTTACGATGATGTGTTTTATTAAAAAAATGCTCGGATTTACTTTAGTTCGGCGAGGTCCTTCTTTTACACATGAGATATGTCTATCAGATATAATTATCAATATGCGTTATGGTGTTAACTGGAGAAGTAGTTGTTTTTCAGCTGACATTTGTCAGATTCTACTTGTAGGAACCTTGGTAGTGGTAAACATTTCGAATTTTATTTTGTACTGAAGCAGTTAAGAACGGAAGTTACGTTACTCTCGGTTAGTTTACACTGTTTAAAAAAGCCATACCTATAGTATTTCTTGAATCCAATCCAAATGGAAAGTACGTATTGGGCTTGATATATTTTATATTATCCTCAAAAAATCTATCTGGATCGAATGCTTCTGGATCAGGAAAATTCGCCGGGTCATGATGAACTCCGAATATTGTGGCGAAGATGAGACAAGTTTTGGGTAAATCCAGCCCGAAATCGTTCATGTTATAATCCTTCTTAGGTTTCTTGGTAACTAGAGGTACGGGTGGGTATTTTCTTAATGTTTCTGAAATAGGTAATATGCAGGAAGTTTTTTCATAGCACACTTATTTTCAAGGAAGTTGCTTTTGGGTCCAGATACTTCACGTGATCACATATCCCTAATGTCCCAACTTTGAACTACCGAATACTTGAGTTTTGAAAATAAAACTTTCTTTTATTGACCACGTTTGCGCAGGTAAATCAAAGGAGGATTTCTAACAACCGATATTACTAAAACCAACGTTGCTACCTCTGCGAACACCATTTTTATCAAATGTTATCAACAACGCAAAATTTTTTATAAACAATTACTTCAATTAGAATTGAAAAACAATAAATAACTTATTCAGAAAATATAAAAAAATTATTGTGTATTTCATGTACTTTGAGAATTTTGCGCCAATGCTCTGCTCCTGGTAGGATTCCAGGAACAGAGCATTGTCTTCGGACAAGAATTCTGAGAAATTAATAGCTATTCCAAAAATAATAATTTCAATAAAAAGCAGTGCAGAGTACAATTTGTAAAATATGGTAACTCAGTATCTTCCTCAATCACAGTTTCATCGGGTATACCACTGGGTTCTCATTTAGGGCCATTGCTTTTCAACTTATTTGTCATTGACTTGAAAGATGTTATTCTTTATAGTGAATTTCTTTCGTTTGCTGATCACCTGAAGATATTTAAAGTTATTCATGACTCAACTGATACAAAATCATTACAGTACGATTAATCTAACTTTGTTCGCTGGTGTGATATAAATCTACTGCAATTAAATATAGACAAATGTCAAAAATTTACTTTTTTTCGAAACAAAAATCCCATTAACTGGCCATACAAAATCAATCAATCAGAACTGAAAACAACAAACACAATCAGATATTTAGGAATCACTCTCGGCCCAAAAATGTCATTTAAACCCCATATTGCAAACATTACTTCTAAAGCATTAAAAATGTTAGGTTTCATTCTTAGATCTGCAAATGAATTATCTCTCACTTCAATAAAAATCATATATTGTTCAATTGTTAGATCAATAATTGAATACAATTCCACAATTTGGT
>WOGN01009093.1:0-10975 GCA_015342105.1 Leptinotarsa texana
ACAAAATATACGCGGCCTCTTTGAATTTTCTCCTAAACCAGTGTTCCTCTTTGTGGATGATTTCAGCTTGATCCCACTTGATGTTATGTTGATGAGTGCAAACATGCTCTGCTACTCCGGATTTGCTGGTTTCTCCTCGCTGCGTGTGTTTTTTTGTGCTCAGCAATGCGGATTTCCCCGATGTATGATTCTCCGCATTTACCGTGTACCCTGCGAGTACCAGTCCGAACTGATGAAATACACCACAAAACATTGTCGACCACCTTTAAACAAAATTTTTATTCATATTCGAAAATTTACTTGCTGTCCAAGAACTGAGATTGTAATTGGTTTAGAAATTATTTCTGTTATGGCTTCCACTATCAACGAATTGAGTTAGGTACCTAACTTGGGTACATAAAACCTGTAGCCCAGTGTGTAATATTCATTTCTACTAAGGAAGCTACGGTGTTACAGAAACGCGTCTAGAAATAAAAAGTGTGACAAATGTGACAATTGCCTTTTCGAACATAATAGTTTTTCGGTTACATAATATATTTTCATCACATGGAAAAATGTAAATTTCCAAGGAAAGATTATTATTTTGGAAAGAAGATTTTTGGCTTTCTACTTTTCCATCTTCATACAAAAATTGTGGAAAACTTCCAAAGGGATCATAAAGAGCCAAACAGCCTCCTTCGAGGCAACCGATCCCTCCTAAAAACTAACGCCTTTCAAACCAGATTTCCATGGCTGGGATTGAATCAAATAAGCGTATTTTTCATCGTGACATAAGTAGATTTATGTTTTTGTGACATACTCGTAATGTCGTTATGTTGTGAAGGAAATGACTACATCAATCTTGTAATATTATCCAGACATGTGCTGATGAGGTACTAAGATAGATCACTCTTTTTCGGAACATCGAAGTCTGCCATTTAGGATGATAGTGTTCCATGTAAGTGAAACTTCATATCGTAACTCTTTCATATATTATAGTGTGTAGCGTTCCTATGAATGATATTGGACTCAGTTCCATGACGAATGTTTGGAGTGTAAGGAGAAAAACATGATCTACATACTTTTCTATGTTTTTTAACCTCTTTGGAAATTTTCGAAATTTACATAACATTGGTGAAGTAGAAAGCCACAAAGCTTTTTTTCCAAAAAATATTCGTGTTATTTCCATAGTGAGTCTTAATGTGATATATAATGAAACATCAGGAGATGACGAGTATGACATTTATTATATCTAGGCGATATTTTACTTCACAAGTCTGAAAAAAATCTCAAAAACCTCTGATTTCTACATACAAATTCTTTCTATATTGATGTTTGAATGTTGAAGCGACCTAAATATTTGAGAATGTGTTTGTTGAATTACAGATCACTCCATGATTTTTTATATCACTAGTAACGAAAGTGATCAGTATCTTTTCCAAAAATGTTTATGCCTTGGTTAGAAGCTTTCAAATCCCTGATGGAAGTACTTATGATTTTTTGAGTACGATGTCAGATAGTTCATTAGCATCTGGAGCTTGTTCGACTTTATAGAAAAGTAACGTTTAGTTAGTGAATTTGCTTTTTCTTGATTATTATCGCTAATTGATCCATTCGTTGGTGTTAGTGGTGGTTTTGAGAACTTGTTAATGGGTGGACAAGCAGTAATGGACAAGCAGTATAGTTCCAGTCTAAATTGCATTTGTTGTGACAATTCACAAAACCTCTTATGATCTTCGACACTGAAACATTTGTGTACTTTCGGAAGGTGATATTTTTATAGAGTCGAAATCTTGCTCGAAACATTTGTTGGACAACGATCTTCAGTAAGTCATAGTTGAACCACGGTTGCACCCATGTCCATGCAGTAACCTCGGTGACTTGAGAGGCAAAAGTTGATATTTGACCAGAATGACATAAACGTCTAATCAAAAAATATCGAAAATTACTTTGAGGATTTTTCATTCAGCCATTCTGTATTGTCTACATTTGTGCAAGTTAAGATTTCTCAAATTCATTCAAAACTGACGAGAGTTTGTAGTCAGATGACACCAAAGGAGAGTGTGAATCTAGAATCCTACCAAATTCTTTATCACTTGTGATGCACTGTTTGGAACCATTGATGTAGTAATGGATATTACGGGAGTTTTTTCCCAACTCCAAACCGTTATTTAATACCTCTATCCGATCACCAAGTCATCATTTGGTGATCGAAACACGTGTCGAGGTAGTAAAATAACGGTTTGGTGCTGGGAAAAATCTTCAGTAATATTCTTCATCACTGTCAAAAATTCTTGTTAGCTCTTTTATCATGTGGATGAATTCGCTGCCAATTGCAGAGGCTTTGATTTAGAGACCAGGTCCATCGTTGTTATTCAGACATTCAAAGCAATTGATTTCGACATTGAAAACACCAAATGTAGTAATTATATCAGTGAAATAATTGATTTACAAAAGCGTCAATGATGTTCTGTAAGTGAAGAAAAAAGTGCCCTGTATTATGCTTGGAGATCCATTGATGCAGCTTAAGAATCTAATGATTTGATGATATAAATGGCTCGTTGAATGGTTAAATTTCGTTAATCCTTAGCTGGCTCTAGTTTCGACTTTCGAGGGAAGTTGTTCATAAGAGAGCGACAGCTGGTTGACAGATAGACAGATTTCAACAAATCAAGTTACTTTAAAATTTTAGGCGCCCTGTTTTGGAAAAATTGTAAAAAAACTACATTATATTTTCAAAATATTTGAATACTGTGTGGATGTATCCAGTAGTATCCATTGTAGCTATGAATTTCAGTATGTAAAAATGTGACCAATACCCCAATCCTTTTCCAATCTATTCCACGACCCTGTCTGGCACTCGAGACGAACCCCACTGCGGAATAATTTTTCGCCAGCTCAAAGCCCAGAATATAAGATTGAATTTTAGATTGGTAGTTGCATTCAATCAAGTGCGATGCGTTGTTCGACATGCGGAATTGGTCGGAGCTCGCCAAGACGGAGCCGAGCTGTTCATTAATTTATTTCAGTGGCGTGCGGCCGGGGCGAGAGGGACGCCGACCGGCAATCAGCAGCAGGGCGCTGGACTGATTAAAACATGCCCCAGCGGGACGAGACGGGATTTCAGTGCCAATCAGCGGGTACAACTCGACTTTACTCGCGATAATCAAGACGGGAAGTTTGTTCGGATGTTTTGCAGGAACTCTAATCCGGTGAATTATAATCAAGAAGGCGAAACAGCTTTTTCGAAAGGCGTTTCTTTTTCTTTTTGGATGAACTAGGCCTGATGAAAAACACTAGTGAAATCTTTCTTTACGCATCGGTTTATGAGGCAGCTTGGATTCATTTCTCGAGACATAGTTTCAATTTTGCGATAACTCTCAAGATAATGATATGAATTGTACGGTGTAATAGGCATTTATAATATATTTATTTGATGTGAATTTTCATCGTACCCGTCTAAAGAGTTTCACATTATATGTGATCATTTTTTGAACAATAAAATGGAGTTTAGGCACTTCAAACAATGGATTAGTAAAACACGTATATATTTCAATTATTCTCCTAATGTTGTCATAAAGTGTACTGAAGTGTTCCTAAATCGATTTTGACCTAGATATGTGATTTAATAAGTGTTTTATAAGGTAAGGTCGTTGATATCTCCCCTCACGAAGATGCAGTCGATGGGGTGATGTCATCGATCTTAATTACTCACTTATCCTTTAATGACAATTGCGCCCGGCCAGTGGTTCAGCCTAGCATAGCTGATGAGACCTAAGGCGGGTCGAAACAGCGCTGTCTGATGTTAAATCACAAATGCGTTGTGTCTTGGCTTTAATTTTCTACAAGCATTTAATTATTGATTATATTTTGAATGCATGTTTGTATTTATATACGAGGTTAGTTCAAAAAATTAGGTGGATTTCGCGGTCTATGTACATTCCATTAGCATGTTTTTATGTTGGTACAACTATCTAGAACATATCTTCACAGTTTTCACTGTTTGGCATATTTAGTTTAGTGGTGAGAGGTTAGAAGTGTTTTTCGTGTTCAGCAATATTTCGGTATCGGAAAAAGTGGAAAAAGAAATTTGCATCAAATTTTTTATAGAAAGTGGAATGAATTACTCAAAAATATTTGAAATTATGACAGTTGCATACGGGCATTGTCAGAAAGATGTTTACAAGTGGTATACGTTTTTCACAGAAGAGTGAGAAGATGTAAAGAAGTGAAGAAAATTGTTATGGAAAATCGTCGAATCACTATTAGAGAAGTTGATGAGGACGTCGATATATTGGTTGCCCCATGCCATGAAATTCTTTCGGAAATTTCGGACATGAAGCATGTGTAGCTTAGTTCGTTCCAAAATTGTTAAATTTTGACCAAAAAACCGTCACATGAGCATCTCTCAGGAATTGTTGAATGACGTCAAAGACCATCCAGATTTTCTCAAAGGGGCATAACTGGTGACGAATTATGGGTATTTTGTCATGACATCGAGTCCAATCGTCCCAATGGAAGAGCCCAGGTGAGCTAAGACCAAAAAAGCTCGCCAAGGTTTTGCTCACTGTTTTTCTCGATCACCATGACGTAGTACACCAGGAGTTCTCTTTACATGGTCGTACGGTCAATAAAGAGTATTTTCTTGAAGTTATGCGCCTCTTGCAAAAAACAATACGAAGAAAACATCTAGTATTGTGGAAAAACAATTCATGGGTTTTGCGTCATGATAATGCACCTGCTCACACGTTATGGCTTTTTCGCCAAAACAACACTGCTAAGCTTATCGCCCACTTGTCCGGCACAGCACAGTACGGCACGTACCGTCAAAATACGGATAGGATTGAAACTGTGAAAATGAATGAACAATCGCCTACTAACCCGGCCAGCGCCGGCCAGCATCATCTTGTCCAAAAGTGCCTGGGAAGTTTCAGTCTTTCTGTTTTGTTATGAAAATGGACGAGGAACAATTTCAAGTGAAATTCCCTCGAAATCGAACAAACATCAACTTCAGTATGCTGGTTGTAGCTGGACAAGTGGACGATGCTACTACCCGTTGCCATCAGGCTACGGACAACGCCATGCTGTGCTGTGCCAGACAAGTGAGCGACAAGCTTTATCATGCCTCTGCCACCGAATTCACCATATTTGAAAATAATAACCCAGAAAATAATAATTGTTTATGCAATACACATTTATTTTCACTATATACAAAAATCAAAAATTCAAATTCTGAAAACTCCATCGCTACGAAATTAATAAATTAATCAACATTTTGATGTTCCTGTTAATATAAAAACAGAAACAATTGTGCGCTACTGGCTATTAGCTGATTTTTAAATACAATTTTGTCAGTTTTAATAAAATTCTTTCTTCGAGCAAGTGTTTAAGTGCATTATTTTTCAAAAGAATGAATATGAAGTTATTTATCTAATAATTAATTTAAAAATACTATATGCTATGAAAATTGTGTTAAATTCAATCTACTAAGAGAGTATAACTGAGTCTTGAGACAGAACAAATATACGCGAGCTTGATGCACAGATGAATATACACTTTAATTATAAAATATAAAAATACAGGGTGTGGCACCCCATACGACACCATACTTAACTATTAATTATTTTCGGGAATTTCTCCATTTCATTATATGTACAACGATTGAGGCTGCAGAAAGAAATTATTTTGATGTCTACAGGGTGGCTCGAAATGTATAGAAATTATCTCTTCGAATTCTGACCAAGCATAAAAAAGGTACAGTTTATCAACTCTAGAAAGAGACTAGAGAATTTCTGCTCTCTGTTTCACTAGTACGGTACCAGCGAAAGAGAGAGAGAACGAGCAGATATACTCAAATGTCTTCCTAGATTTGACAAGCTGTATTGGGCTATTATTGATTTCGATAAAACCCGTTTCTCAATATTATACAGAAAGTTCACAATTGGTGTCACTTTCGTATAATTTCTAATAGAACACCCTGTATTTTTTTGGTCTGAACAATGTAATATTAAATTCGTTCCCATTTCATTTTGAGGTTCCCAGATGATGATTATGATCACTATAATAATGGAAGTTGTGTCTAATTAGTAAGTCATTGTTATGGTTCATATTCACCAAACTTGTCCAGAAGCCATAAACAAAACTAGAGTCGTCGATAAAACTCTATTTCATATAATTCCTGGTACATCTGAATACGGTATGGGTAAAATTTGTATTTTTTCATTACCCTAGAAATGTTCCGTCTCTGTACCTTCTCCATTTTACGTTGACTCGTATGAGGGTTTTCTATGATTAATCTCATTATAAAAAATTCATTTTTCTCCAATGATAAGTTTTCGTCTATTTGCCTTTTCATACGCTACACTTCCAGTCCTACGAAATTCATAAAGCCAATCGTTTGAAAACCAACTTGTTTGGATGATTCCTGTCTCGACACCAAAAGGCAATTCTCTGAACACTTACCAATCGCTAAAATCAGATCTATGCGCTCTTGAATGTGATAAGTTTATATTTTCAACACAAAGCCAATATCTGAAAAACTATTTGGGTTAGCTAGAGGGAATTATAAAAAGTTGACAATGGTTTTTGAACATTCTGTATAATATTGAGAAACAAGTTTAATCGAAGTCAATAGCCCGTAACCTCATTTATTCTTGGTGTAGACTCCAAAATAATTTCCTTTTGCAACCCCAATGAAAATACATAAAATGGAATGTGTGTTCGGATAGGTTCTTCCTATCAGAAGTATGTTGTCCCTGAGTTCGGGTTGAACCGCGTCTGGAGTTTTATATTCGACGTTGTGGCTCCTATTTTGGAGTCATTTTCAAGAATTTGATGTGACTTGACGCTGGGGCCTCAATCTGCCTACTCCCCAGGTCTCGTCGCGAGTTCTCTCTAAGGTCTTAATCTGCCTACTCCTTAGATTCAACTGAGGTGTCGATGAATGAATGAATGAATTTCATGTTTATTACAATTTTGGTTGTTAGTAGTTTACATTTTGTATTTTATTTTATTTAAGACCCTGCTATAGGCTCATGCCTCTTCAGGGTTGGTGTCGATGGGTGTTCGGTGGTATTTATATCGACGAAAGCTACTAAAGCGGACAGGTGGGGGCGGGGCTTTGGGTTATTGCCATCACCGAACGTCTTGATGGGGGGTGAGCATCGGGAAATAAGGGGTTTCCAAGCAGTTGGAAATATTTGACCGTCATCACGTTTGTTCAGGTAGAAAGGTCGCTTTTCGATTTCGGTGGCCTCGCGAATTATCCGAGCTTGGAGTGTTTTCGCTGTGGCGATGGTCTCAGTGTTCACAAAGTCTATGTTGTGTCATGTCTCTTGATGATGTCTTGATAAGGCTGAGGATGAGTCTGACTTTCGGACAGCAGGTTGATGTTCATATACTCCACTTGTCACATGTCTGTTGGTTTGTTCTATCGCAATCGGAGTATGGAATTTCATATATACCTTGGGATTCATTGATAATTTTGTCCTTGGGAGAACGAAGGAATGTGGAAATTTGATTGTTGGCGGTGAATATCGTTTTTATGTCCTGTTTTTAAGAATTCGGCCAATTTTGTCAGTTAAACCTTCAATCTAGGGAAGAAAAGCTTTGTCGGTAACGTTGTTGTCTTCTGAATCTTTGGAACTGGACGAAGAACTTTGTTGAAGACGGATGGATCTATCACTTTGATGGTCTGTGAATCCATTTTGAAGGAGAGCTGATTTGAGTTGGGCTAGCTCTTGTGGTTTGTTGTGGTGGTCCGTGAGGTTGATAAATCTATGGGTGAGAGAATTCAAGACGGAGTTTGTTTGTGTGAGTTGGTTTCCTGTAGACCATGTGGGTGAAGGAGTTATTGAATTGTGTGATGAGGACATCTAGGAATGGGAGTTATTGGTTTCAATTTCCATTGTGAATTTTATATTTGGGTGGAGGTCGTTGAGTTGGTGAAGGAAATTATGGAGAGTTTCGGAGCCGTGGGGCCATATAACAATAACGTCATCTATGTATCTGAACCAGCAAGAGGGTTTGTGGTCGAACCTGTCAATAGCCTTGGTTTCGAAATCTTCCATGAAGAGGTTTGCAAGGATTGGTGAAAGAGGGGAACCCATGAGGGCGCCCTTTACTTGTTTGTAGAAAGTATCTTGAAAGAGGAAGTGTGTGCTGGTCACATACAGTGACTGATGAGGTTAAGGGTGCTTTTGTTTGTATGTTTTCTAACATGTTTAGATTATAAACCAAGTTTTGGTAATCCGTCATTGTTTGCTTTTATTGATATGTAATTCGTTTAACTAACTTTTGCCGCGCCCTATACAATCTTCGGATAATAAACATATCTGTCTATCCGCAGAGTGCCTGCAAAGTTAAACACCAGCACCCCCATGAAAGGAAACCCCGCCAGAAAGCTAAGCTTCACGCCCGACGAGTTATCCCCGAACAACGTTTCAAAAACACCGCCAGAACCCAAAACCGAAGCCATCTCCAGTGAAAGCGGTATCGTGACCCTCTCCAACTCCAAGGAGGGCACTCCCAGCTCCTGCAAAGTCGAACAGGTGGCGCTACCGCCCAGCGTTACCGATTCGGCTTCTTCGGGAATTTTTGGTTCAGTCGGTGGTGAGAAGAAGAATTCCACGGGCAGCGACTACTTGACGTGTACCTCCAATAGTGGGTTGAACAGAAACGTTTTCGAAATCACCGAGGATCTCACTAAGAGCATCGAAGATGGGAGCAAAAAGTCTGATGACGCGGCCAGTACGGACCTGAGTTTCATGAGCGTTTCGGAGGTCTACAGGTACGAGGATATCGAGGAGGGTATTGTGCTGTTCGAGAGAAGGTTGTTGAAGGCGCCGAGGTAAGCAGGGGCGGGTTAAGTTTTTTGTAGTCTTTAAGATGGGGAAATTTAAGTGATAGTTTTGTTGAGGTTCCTAAAATCGAGAACGTTTTGAAACTGCGCACAACATGATGTTTGATAGTGGTAAATCCCAGACGGTTTACTTATTGAACCAGAAAAAAAATCTAAAAATATTTTTGCCATCTTCAAAACAGAGTTGAGCAGAGAAGACGGAGAGAGAGACTATACAGTATGTAAAAGCCAAGTCATTATTTCGGTTACTGTACATATTTTTTAAAAATCCAGAAACACGTCAAATGTAAATTATAATTTGACATTCTTCAATGTAAAAATGCCACCCCTACCTTCAACCCTCTTCAAATGACGGGTACAACCCCTAATTTTTTAAATGGGAAGTAAAGGTTTGTGATATATCGTTCTAAAGGTCTCTTCATTTTCTATTCAGAAATGTTATCGCCTTTAAGTTCAATGCAACAACTAAGATAAAATAAATTAAAATCATGTGGTTACCGAAATTCGATAAAATATACTCAAAAACTAAAATGTAATGCAAAATAGACAAAATGTCTACCGCAAATGTCTTGGCAACATCCTAATCTCAAATAAAACTGTCTTCTAACATTATTTAACGTATCAGGCGTGACCGACCTAATAGCAAGCCTAATTCGTTCTTTTCAGTCATTCAAATCTGAAAATTTTGTTTTGTGCACATTGCTCTTCACATAACCCCATAAAAATAAATGTAATGCTTTTTTAATTTGCTTATTGTTCCTTGAGATATGGGCAGTAAATTATGAAATTTCTCATGAAATAGGCGAGCTAATTCCTGTTGTGTTCGGGTTTTATCTCCGTAACCAATCATTTGTAAAACTGTTATTTTATGCATTTCCGTTAATCTAACCATTTGTCAGACTTTAAGTTAACGAACTATAAACTTAAATTAAAATACTGACAACTAATATTGTAACATAAAAAAGTTGAAAAGACGTTTAAAAACAACGTTGCCACGGAAATTATTTACAGTTTTTTACAGGATACCATCTAAAAAGAACATTGTTATGGTTTTTGCTCACTTTCTTATTATCAACACCTCAACATGAAATAAGTTTTGACTATATTGTAATAAGTTTTGAGTGTATATTATCCAATTTCGGTAACCACATGGTTTTAATTCATTTTACCTCAATTGTTGCAATAAAGTTGAAAGCGATTACATTTTTGAATAGAGAATGAAGAGGCTTCAAACGATATATCACAAGCCAATTTGATATGTTTCGGGATTTTGTTAAAATATGTACCGTAACCGAAATAATGAATTTACTCCAATTGGCTTTTACACACTGTAGAAATATTCAACGCAGCTTTTGTACGGGTTTCTTTGTGATATAACCTCATAATTTCCTAAGAAAAAAGTTAATGAAATGTTGACAAAATTTGGTAAAAAATTCTTGTTTTTTGTATCACAGCGGCATATACACTGTCTGTACAAAAAATAAGGTGAATTTTGATATATTCATTGATAAATTTCTATTTTATCCCCTACAAAGTAGTCCGCCTCATATATAATATACTTGGGCCGACGTTCTTCACAATCCTCAAAGCGGTTCTGATATGCATTTTTTGATATGTCCAAGAGCTTTCTCAGCGATTCGGATTTTATCTCCTCAAGCGTCGTCCTTTCATGAGTCTCCTCAATCTTGGGAACAGGAAAAAGTCGCAGGGGGTCAAATCCGGTGAAAATGGTGGCTGAGACATGATTTTGGTGTTGTTTTTGGACAATTAATATGCTGACATCGTCAGCAACTTCTCTAACAGTGATTCGACGATTCTCCATAACAATTTTCCTCACTTTATCAACATTTTCATTGGTTGTTGATGTGCGGGGGCGTCCAGGGCGAACGTCTTGTCTCTCAGAGTACAATCACCGTATGACACTGTCAACATTTCAAGTGTTTTTCAACAAAAATAACTCATGGAGTTCAGATTCACATCCACAATTGTCTACAGCAGTGTTTCCCAAAGTGTGGGTCGCGACCCCCTGGGGGGTCGCAATGAGGTACTAGGGGGGTCACCGGATATTTCCAAAATAAGACAAAAACACTACTTTGTTAAATCATGTATTTTTATTTTAATAAAGCCGTAAATAAA
>WOGN01009095.1:0-10974 GCA_015342105.1 Leptinotarsa texana
GAGAAAATTCAAAGAAGCCGCGTATCTTTTGTCCAACAACGCATTTAGTCAAGCTAGTGTAGGGATACGTAGCATAAGGAAACCTCTATTCAAGCGAAAAACGACCAATTCCCACAAAACGGTCATCTCCCGCTAAAAAACAATGAAGCGAAAAAGTGAAGAGTGGATAGGTGAAAGCACTCGAGCAACCTATAATATAAGAGTCATATATATAGTCAGTAATATAAATAGTCAGATCTCGGGGAAATGATTCCAGTTATCACCCGAAGACGATTGTGGATACTAACAATCGGAATGTCGTGACATAACTTGGTTTGAAATCTTTTAATTTTTATTCTTCATTTTTTCGTTAATAATAATTTTTAATTTTTAATTTTCAGCTTTTATTAATATTTTAATTTTTATTTGTTTTGTTGTTGTTTGTATGTTATTTATTTGTAATATCAGTTTTTCGTTTAATAAAATTGTTATTTTCGGTTAATCTTATTGATTTTTAAATTGATTTTTCAGGGTCTTCAAATTAATTTATATTATATTAGACAATGGAAGTCCGAACTGATGAAATTCATCGAACGACTTTTTGGACATTCGGTAATAGGTAAGAAACTTGTCGGCATATTATCTGATTTTTTTTTGTATGAAACAGAAAACCTTTCTTTCTGGTTCCCCTTTAGGTGGTACGGGTGCACGTCGTACCTCCTTGGGCGGCGACTTCCAGAGAGAGCGTCTTCTGCTTCTAAAGCGCAAAGGGATACCACCATTTGATGGTGAAATATCGTAGCAGTAGCAGACTTCATAGTGGTCAGAAACCCGAACTGCCAGGAAACCTGTCTGAAATCGCGGACACTGTCAGGTATTCATGTAGCGATTTTTACCCAACAATTTCCGCTCGGAAACCGCGCTGGAAAAAAACGCTCGGAAATCGCGAAGTGTGTCACCGGGCTTAGGCAGTTCTGCAGGAAAATAAGCAATTAGCGTTTTTGAATTGGTTCAAACTTTCGAAGTCTCATGGATGGTAGTAAACAAATGTGTTGATTCCTCTATACTCCTCGTAAACAGTCAAAATATTACGTTCAAATTTCATGAGGCGACTTGGGAGATCAAAATGGGTATGTTTTGCGAGCAACATTTTTAGAATATTTATATGTTTTATAAAATAAAACGGAGACGACTTCGGTCGAAAATAAATATTGTTTACAAAAGTGCAGAAAAAACAAATTTTAATACCTACATTTCAAAAGAATCGTGCGGAAAGAATAATTTTTTTCGCCTTACTACTCCTACACCAAAAGTATCGTGAAATGAATAACACAACATATTTTTAACATTTTTCACACAAAACCTAATGTGGGAACTTTCTTCAGAAGACAAGATAAGTAGAGTGTTGAATTCATTGTCATCGTAAATTCCATGACAAATTCGCATTCTTTCTCTAAGCGTTCGATAAATCCGAATCAAGTTTGTTATTGAATCAAAATAACTCTACAATAATTGAAATATAATGATGATTATTATAATCAATTGATTAGGCAATTGCGTGTTTTGAAAAAGTATCCAAATCAATTGTAATGTCACTTTGAGAGATATTTTCAAGGTAATAGTGCAATACTACCAATTTATCATCAATCCAATGACTTTCAGTTTGTAAAATATCTTCATTGAGTCTGGTCATTTAAAGAAATCTATGATTTAATGTGAAAAAAAAAACTATTATGACCTTTCGCGCATGAGACAAAACCCTTAATTCAAAACAGACCAATTTTAAATTTCAATTGGGCTAAAAGTGACTGAAGGAGAAATAACCATCAGTTCTATAATGAGTGATAATTTTCATTGCTTTACAGTACGACATTGGGATGAGTTTTTTTTCTTTAATACTGTTATGAAAAAATTGCGGGAACATAAAGAGCTAATATATTGTTACAATGTCTTTGCCTTGTAGGTCATTACCACTCTGTTTTAATATTTTATTTCATCTGTTGAAGTGATAACTTCTTATGGGAGGGTAAACCGCTTGATAACGTTACGCATAACGGCGCCAGTATGTCTGGATTCCCTTTCTCCTCACGGCACTAGACGTATCTCGGACAAAAGATGATCCTCGGAAAATTATAGAATCTCCTAACGATAATTTAGTTTGATAATAAAAAATAATACGATTTAACAACAACAAGCTTCGATATTGCTTCGATACACACGCACACGTAGCTTAAAAATGATGATACTAATTTTATATATGAATCTTACAAAAGCTACTATTGGCTTATGGTAGCTATAATATATGTGAATACACAAAATATTTAATAAGATTTTAATAATAAATAACCTTACCTTACGTTATCATATTAATATACATAAATTTCAAGTAATAACCTAAGCTTTTCTCAAGTTAAACAATTTCAATATTGAATAGTTCAACTTAGATCAGTTAAGTTGTCACTTCTGTCTGGCGTGCCGAAAAGCACACGTTTTTTTATATTTATAGAAGAACTCTCCTTCGCCATCAACTGGTCAACCCCGGCCTTGTCACCGGCGTGAATGGAATAGTTGCATGTTCAAGTTCTTAATGATTTGTGTTCGTTTATTCAATATAAATCGTTTTATTTAATTTCCAGGATAATTTTCAAAATCACAAACATTTTAAGAACACCCATAAAGTGTTTTGTAATTGGTAAAAATGATCCAAAACTGAGATAGGAGGGCGAAGAGGTATAGGAAAAAAAAGACTGAGTGTATTTCATAAAACTCTATAAAAAACATGGACCTTGTTGGTCTTTAATCGAATTGAGAACTAGGAATTTCAAATAATACCACAGAAAAATATCCAAATGACATAGGCCAGTAAATAATGTAATAACCATTTCACCAGTTCTCTTTTACTGATCTAATGATTTGGATTGTGCTCATTAAACAGGAAGCGCAGTAGTGCAGTAGTCATTACAGTTTGGATCGAAGTAACTGATCCGTTGAGCAAATCAACTACTTGTTGGTTTGCTTGGTTGAACTACTCAAACCATAGAAGTTTCTGTTGCTTTCTTTACCACGTCGGCATGGAATTGAATGTTCAAACTTCCATCCAAAGATAACCGACCAGTTATTAAATCTCAGAAGATACTAACCACTACATTGAAATTTTCAGAGGTATCGGCAATGCAAAACTCGTCTATTGCGATAATCATTTCCAAATTTCCAGCGATTTTCATCTAATGAGGACCAAACTTCCTTATAAATTCACCCGGTGATTAATTTAGCGTCTGATAAGTAGACACCTGTCCAATGTAACAATGAATTACGTGTTTTCCAAAATGTTTCTCATTGCAATCTTTTTCTTGTGCTTCTACAGCACAACACTCTGGGTGAAAGGATTAACGAGACAGAATAAAAAGTATGAGATGAATGGTTTGCACCTTCGAATTAAAAATCTGTTTTCTGACTATTATTTTCATATTATACTATAAGTCCAAAATAGTAGGCACTAAATTCTCAGAAATGAATGACGTTTTGATCTGAAATATATGGAATCACAACCTTGAGGATTATCACACTGTGTTTTCCTAACAAAGAACTAGGTTACGAACAAACTTATCAGCCCATTTATATTCACGTCAAACTTCTCCATAAATCACATTTGTTTATCTCAATGAAATCATAAACCCAATTATAATGACTACCTTAAATAATCAACAGCACCGTTATTGAATATTCCAATAACAATTCATGTTCGCATATGGAATCGCTTTAAAACAAATTACAAAAATTGCCTTCCGCCTCTAGTTCGTTGAACCTTGCGGAAACCGCAAAACAGTTGAACAAAAGTGCGAAACAAATGATGAAACAAATCGAGAATAACGCGAACATTGAATGGCAAAAACTAAACCATTGCACCAAGCTACGAAACGAGTTCATGTTTGAAAAAATTATTGAATATACCGTCAGTCCAAGATATGGACGACCAGCATGAAAAAATCGAAAACTCTGAGACATACAAAGTCGGTTAAATTGGAATAATGTTGCCCATTTTAAAGCTTATTTGACAGGATTTGAAAATTTAAAGAATCCGATCGATGCCATACATTTTTGAAAAGAACCGTTTCAATTATGTTAATTCCATTTTTTTCAGACATATGGAAACAATAAAAATACAATACCACCTATATCCTATTTAGCGGTTTCTTGTCGATCCACAAATGGAGACTTGAACATATGAAGGACACCTTTCAATTTTACTGAGCATTCGTAAATCCAGCAGAGAAACTCTTTGGCACGTTGGAAAAACCCTCAATGGTATTGAAAAACCCTCAATGGTATTGAATCACAATTACTTTTCTGTTTTACCTTCATTTAGTCTATTTTAAGTGACAGATGCAACAAGATATATTATTTGCAAAAAAGATATCAATGATTGGCCAGTATCCGAAATTAATAGGTTGGATTTATTTCATCTTTCCAGTTTTCTCGTTATGTGATGGTTAAATAACAGTGAAAACCTTTTGTAGGAATTATTTTGTCTCCCCACTGTGTTTTTTTCTGTAAATTGAAAATTTACGGAAAAACTGCGAAAAAACTAGTTAAAAAGTTAGCCCTGGTTAGCCCACGACTTCACGTATGTACAAAAAATATCTTGACCTGACCGATGCTCACAAAAGAATAAACAGGAAAAGATAAATTTTCTCACTTTGTTACCTATATTTGATTGGAAGATTTTCTCTGTGTTTTGAGGTTCCAGAAGAATTGGAAGATACCGATAATTGCAAATCGATTACTAACCTAACTAGTCTCAAATGCAAAAATCGATCCATTTAATCAATCAAAGAACAAGCAAAATTGTCGGACGAACCAAAGTTCCATTGAAATATTTCTTAAACACATTTCTTAAACTGAATCATATGAGAAAACCGTACATTGGACATGAAATGTACTAAAAGAATCGTAAACTTTCTTTCAGGAGGAATTTTATGTAATCTTGTGATGAGAGTGCTGTACACGTATCATCAGCTTCATATATGAGTCCTGATCTAGCTGTGAAGGTATCAAAATTTATGGTTCGGGACAGGGTCATAAAATAGGTTATTAAAAACATAAGCAGAGCTGTGAACTCACTTGGAAAAACCTTTATAATGGGTCTGAAAAGAAGTTCTTCATCAAATTATCCAAGAAGAACGATACAGAAAACAACTACTCCCCTGGCTAATACCACGAAAGGCGTTTGGATATATCGGACAGGTGCCAGTGCAGGATTCTTCACATAAGTAATTCCCGCATATGTCGGTGGCGATATAAATGCCAGAATCGATTTTCAATTATTAGATCCCGTAATTAAAAATCGAATTTCTTTCAGGGTATCATTTCTCGAATTAGACTGAAGCGAATGACAAACAACATATTTGTCATCGCGCCATCTGCCCGTGAACGAGGTAACCGACCACATACCTGAATCGCCCAATTTCGCTTATAAAGAAAAAACTTCATATATAGTAAGGCTATAAAATATTTTTCATAAGAATGCTCTCCTGAATACTGCCCACTTCTGAAAACACATAAACAACAACAAGAAGGCAGTGACAGTTGGTAATGTTTTATGCAAATATGAGGCACTGAAGAAGAATATGAATGAACAAAAGGCTTGTGCAAACTAGTACAAAAAATGGGTCAGACAGCTTCCAAGTAGCCAAAAAACTAAATTTCTATCGAACAATAGACAGTGCCACCAAATAAACTAAACTGCATTTTCAATGAGCAAATTTTTGCCGTATTATACGGTTTTTCGAAGCATTGACTTGCCCACATAATCTCAAGAGAAAATTTCTTCCCTTCAGTTTCAGAACCACATGGTAGAAATACACCGAACAGAGTCTCTTCGAATGGAGATTCTTGCTCATCTAGGTCAAATTTCTCGAATTCTTAGCTGAAATATGAAGTCGTATTTTCAAAAATAACTCGTCGACAACTGTCATTCGCAATGTTTTCTTAATAATCGAGTGTAATTATAGACATAAATGATGATTCAGGGTAACGAGCTTCATATAAGAAACTAAGTATGTCTGAGCATTGCTGTCCCCATTCGAAATATGAAAATAAAATACGAAATTATAATTTCATTCTCAATTTAATTGCAAATTAAGTCTTTTCTCAACGACTTTGAGAATATTTTCTTGAAGGCTCAGGTCAACCAAATTTATGTTCGGGAAAAGTTCAATATTTGTTGGACGAAGATAATTGCGAAAAGAAATACATCGTACCTGCTTCAATAATCATGAAATGAAGAATAAGTGGTTTCCAGGATGGAGTAATTGCCAAGTTGAGAGATAAAAGTACCATAAAATATAAAGAGGTGAAGAAATACAAGTAAATTTATTCAAAATCATTCTTTCCAAGCTGGGAACTCTGTTGGTATATTGAAAACAGCCAAAGGGTAATAGTTTAATCGGTTTAAATGTAAGCAAATCCATAATTTTCGAAATTTTGCTAAGCAAATGCTATTTTAAAAAAAGTGTGCGTCTCGGGACGCCCGACAGAAGTGATAACTTAAACAAATCTAATATTGAAATTGTTCAACTTGAGAAAAGTCTAGGTTATTACCTAAATTTTATGTATATTATTAAAATAATGTAAAGAAAGGTTATTTATTGATAAAATATTTCGTTGCCATGAGCCAATTTTCTTTTCTTCTCTTTCTTTTCAAGTCAAGTTTCACATAATAAAAGAATATTACTTGTTTACTGGTTAAATTTTCATGGTACTGTCAACAGAAAATGTCTATTGCACACTAAACACTGAGCGCCTGTCTGACGACAGAGGAGGAGCCTACCTTCCGTGACGTAACGTGAGACAAAGGGAAGCCATACAGACTGGCGCTGTAATACGTTAGGCAACGAAGCTGTTTAACCTCCCACAATAAATTAATACTCCAAAAATTCATGTGAAATGGAAAAACCGATTTATTTTCATCAGTTCGGACTCCCATTGTCTAATATAATATAAATTGATTTGACAACCCTGAAATTACAAAGAAATAACATACAAGCAACAACCAAACAAATAAAATTTGAAATAATAATAAAAGCTGAAAATTAAAAAATTAAAAATATTATTAACAAAAAATAAAAAAATAAAAATTAAAAGATTTCAAACCAAGTTATGTCACGACGTTTCGATTGTTAGTATCCACAATCTTATTAATTTCTTCAGGGTTTTCAAATTAATTTATATTATATTAGACAATGGAAGTCCGAAGTGATGAAATACACGATGAAACATTGTCAACCACCTTCAAACAAACGATTTATTTTCATTTCAATCGATTAATCAGGTCCGGTAATACTTTGTGAACGCTGCCTATTTTTCAGCTGTAAATTTTTGTATGCAGTGAGGGATATAATCAAAATGAAAACATTTTTCCATTTATGTGAACACGTACTAAAATTGTCAGAGGGACACATTAATTGAACAAGTCAAGTTATTACAAACTGAACGACTGTGCAGATTTCTCCTAGGCTTTCGTGAATCTTGACCAGAATATATTTGACAAATTCACAATGTCGAATTTTACTGAATTGGACTTAATGCAAATCACGTCTTTTCTGAACGACTTTGAGAATTTTTTTGAAAGATTCGAGTCTGAATCACGAATCCAGCCATAACCAATCTACTTTAAGGGTGATTATCAAGACTCTAGTGTATCGTGCTTTGGGGCTCTGTAGTACGGAAGAAGATCTCGAAAAGAAACTAGGCATCATTAGAAAAGATATTCACCGGAACCATTACTGCAAAGTGACAGTGGAACAGAATTTTGTTAGAAGACAGTAAGAGCCTTGCAGGGAAGAGAAGCCGTCACAAGCAGTGCTTGCCCTTCCCTATGTCAGATAAGTGTCGAAAAGGATTGGGTCTAAGTACAACATCAGAGCCTGCTTCAGAACAGGAAACACCATCAACATAACATCAAGTGGTCCCAAGCTGAAATCATCCACAGATAGGAACACTGATTAAGAGAAAGTTCAAAGAAGCTGCATATATGTTGTCCAACGGCGCATTCAGCCAAAGTAGCTTAGAGATATGCATATGGACATATGGAAACAGCTAAATCGTCAACCTCCGCTAAAGAAGATGAGGCGGAGAACTGGTGTCAAGCAAATCTACTTTCCGTAACTGTAACAAAGTGGAATATGTTTTCGAGCAGTCAGAGTTTTATTATCGTACATATTTCGATTTCAATTCTTTTGAATGGAGTACTAAACGAACAAAATGAATAGAATCATGTTTCAGAATTTTAATATATACATTATTCAAACGTGATAGGAATCGATAAAAACATTTTCATAATATTATTGTTGTACAATATACGTTGAATATTCCAAGTGAAAAATTTCTTCAGATAAAAACTTCGCTGGGACAGTTTTTGACCAATAATAAGTAATAACTTTTGCCCTATTACTGTTGTAATATGGCAGTTATAACCATTTATCATACCCGAATGACAACAAAAATGACTATATTTTTAATACGACGAACTGAAGAAACAAGGTCAAAACGTTGAGGTGCGTGAAGTAATACACAGTCTCCTGTTTAGGATACATTTCATGATGGATAAACACAATTTAAATATTCTGTTGACGCAATGCCGCAATGTATTTCCGCGATAAAATAAATCAGTTGATATTTCGGTTTATAATTTGATTCAGAACACGTTTCAGAACTAAACAAAGAATCTTCAACTCAAAATACTACAAAACAATGATCTCTTTCAGACAAGGAAAAGTGAAGTTAGGCCCAACGAAAAAAAAAAACTATATAACAGCAATAAAAAACGATGAATTAGCGCAGTGATCGTGAGTTCGATCCCTGCCTCGGCCAAGTGGCCCTGCGAGTTATTGACACTGCTTCCCAGAAGACAAGTGTAATGATCACAATAATCGATGCCTTTGACACAAAAAACCAATAACCATACCGTCTTTATGACAAATTAAAAGTTAGATATCTCCCACTCAATTTATAAGTTTCAAAACGCGAAGAGTGGGAAAGAACTGTCATCCTGAGGACAAGCTCAGCAGAAACATCTGGTATATAGACGAGTCGAAAACCGAATATCGAACGGAAGCTGGAATTTACTGTGCGGGAAGATTTCTTCATTCAATCCAGTTACTCAGTCTTCCAGGCTCAAGTGTATGCAATCTTGCCATACGAAAGGAAAATTGAGTCCTCATCGAAACGACCCAATCAATTTTGAAGTGATAACTTCTTATATGATTGTAAATCGTTTGGAAACGTAACGCATAACGGCGCCAGTCTGCGGGCACGAAAATGGCGACGGCCCGACCGAGCGATGTTGACCGCGGGGCGAGGCGATGAGGAGAATTATCTCGCGTGGGCAAAAAACTTTGGTCGATCAGTCGTGCTGAAGTTGTGTTGTGAGCAACATGTTACGTAATTGTAAAGCTAATTTACGTCGAACTATTGGAGTTAAGTCTACTAATAAGTACGGAGTTATTATTACCTAGAGATGGTGTTCATTCAATGAATGAAGGTGATTTTTCTACTCTTCATTACGAACTAAGGTGCCATCCAAAACAATTTTACAACAATACAAATGAGTTTACACACATTTGATTATACTTTAGAAGAAATCTGGAACCTGTTATTTTTCGAGATCGTGTAATTACACTTGCACTGGAGAGGTGCATATGTTACGCTTCAGGTTCAGGAGAAAACACCTTTTCCCTTGCCTCTCACGTAGACCTGCGAGTTGTAGGTCTACAAAGTACCTACAAAGTCTGGCTCTGCTTGCAGGTGGGGCAGTGGACTTCCCACTGAATTAACTACAGAAGGACTTCATGACTAGCTGGTTCAGAGAGTACACACCGTTCTGAAGAGACCATGCCAGGTACTGATCCCCATTATCAGTACCCCGAAACCGGTCTGTCGGTTGGTTGCATCGACCAAATTATTTTCTGTTTTCATAGTGGTAAACTGGCGGAAAGGACTAGATTTACTATATGCTGGGTGCCAGGTCCTGATCCAGCTGTGGGGGTACCAAAATCAAAACCAGATTAGGAAATGGATCTATAAGAAACATAGAGACTACTACGAAGACAGACCCGGAAAAATCTCAATGTAGGGATCGTCTGAGAACCAAAGAACTGCCTCGACAAAGAAGGGATCAGCTCAGGATAATTACAGGCCTACTAATGGACACTATTAATCATAATAATAATAATAATATTTATTTTCCTTTTGACATTTAGAATGAATAGGAATAGTCATTAATAAAATACAATAAAATAACGAAACAAAATACCACAAAAACTGGGTGTCACAGTAAAACTGCATGAAAATACATTAAACAAGCACAAGTTAATATCAATTTTTTTTAAATACTCATCTAGTGAGTAAGAACATTTCTCCAATAGGAAGTTATTTAGAGCTTTTTTGGAAGCTTTTTTGGAGCAAAATAATGTCTTTGTTGCTTTTATACAATTAGGAGACTTTAAAGTAATATTGAGTCTCGCATATGGAACGTGAATATCATTTTTTGCCTTGTGTTCAATGTATGAATTTTTGAACTTTTATAAAATTTGTCAATATTCATAAATATATAGACGCATACTTCAAGAATATATAAGCTTGCTAGAGATAAAATTTTATAAGACTGGAAAATATTTGTACATGAATGATCATAGGAAACTTCTGCCATTAGTCTCAAATTTTTTTTTAGCTAATGAATACGTCCCGTGTATGGATAGTATTACCCCATAGATACAACTCATACGTCAGTCGTGAATTTACTGGATGGACTAACGAACTAGGACTAACTGCAGCTAAAACCGTCTATTATTCATTAGTAGAATCACATCTAAGATATGGGATACCTTTCTGGGGGATAAGTAATCAAACTCGACTCGAGTCGATTTTTATTCTGCAGAAAAGGTCATTAAGATTTCCCTGTAGAGCCAGGCGGCGAGATTCTTGTAGGCCTTTGTT
>WOGN01009096.1:0-10973 GCA_015342105.1 Leptinotarsa texana
AAAAACTGATTATTTTTGAAAACTTTGCCACCCTGTATCTCAAAAGTTAAGGCGTTTAGGACATACGTCCATAGGAAGTTTTTTTCATAAAATAGGTCTAAGAATTACCTCCTTAAATATTAGCATGTGTTTAAGGAACACCCTGTAGAATAAAAAGAGGGTTGGAGACGATATGGATCATCCATCAATGAATATATGATAATTTGTTAAGTTAGGATTTCAAAACATCCTTTTTCTTGGAGTTGATCAGTTAAAAATTTCAAGTTGTATTAGTTTTATTTTGCTTTTTTTCTCCATTCAGAAGGCATTTGCAGTCGTGTAACAATCCGACAAATTGATATGAATCTTATAATTCAGTATTTCTTCTTCTCAAAAAATCACTCGTTTAGTTATTGTTCTAACAATCACTCAAATATGAATACATGCTAATCGTGAACTTTCTCTCTTTGAGAGGCTGTATCCGTTTCATTCATCAGATTATTGTTCAAAATATTTGCTATATTTACGGATAGTGAATGTTTGACAGAAGTGACGAGTTTCTCTAAACAGATTAGGCATCAATCGATTAACATCTGTCTTTTCGTATAATTCATCGCTACACCATTAAAATAAATCGAATATGTTTGGTTGAAACAATATTAGGAGAGAAAACATGTGTTTACATCACGAAATGCTTTCGAGAACGAAATTGAATAATTGAACTCATTATTCACAAATGTCATGATTTTCAAGTATGGTCACATTTGGTACATACAAGTCGATTTCTTTTCGTAGTCCGCTCCCTAAATTTATGTTTTCGTGGAAACACAAAATATCTTTCATTTTCTGAGTAATCGAAATGATATTTCTGAGTAATCGAAATGATAAAGGATTAAGTTCTGATTTGAAATATTTGCCAATTCATGATTTTATAAATTATTATACTAGTAACCACCTGGGATTTCACACATTGAGCTTGGTATTATTGAATACTGAAAATAATAGGATCAAAATATTCGTATGGGTTAAATAAAAAAAGAAAAATATCACATATTTCAAAAAATGATTAATATGGAATTCAAAGAAAATATAAGATCGCCAGTGTGTACGAAAACAATGAAAATAAAATTAATAAATGGGTTAAAGACAAAGTGTATGCCGCGTCTCCCAGAGATAACCAATTAAAAACTTGATGATAATGAATCCTTATGAAGAAACATTAAAAAAACAAAACTACTTCACATCGATTGCCCTGTATATTTCCAACTTATTTCTTCAGACTCGCAATGAAACCCCAATCAACTTGAATTATCATAGTCACCACAAACGTAGAAGTTGATTTGTGAGGGGTGAGTGACGAGGCGTAAAAGTCAAATCCTCCCCTCGTAGCTTGAGGCGTCATATTCATTTTTCGGAGCCGGGTTCATTTCATCCACCTCGGCCCAAAATTAGCCTGTCATTAAATTGATATGAGTCCAATTAGCTCCAATAAACGTCTTTGCTAGGTAACCTCGAATTGGAATATGGCGTATAAATTTATTGTGCTTCATTAATGAAGTTATCTAACAATACTGAAAATAAAGTCGTTTTCGTGACAAAACGCTTTTATGTGTTTTTAATTGCTTAGTAGATACCACTGATGACACAAAAATAAATGAAGCATTCCCATCTTATTTCATTCGTTTGTTCTGAAATGGTAGCAAATGATTTAACATTAAAAATGATAAATGATTCATTTCTCCAATTTCCTCGAAGTGTTTATCTCGCAAAATGAACAATCAGAGGCGTTCCATAGAAAATAAAGTTTCATTGAAGCATTTTTGCTAAAAAAATGATTTTTTCCTGAATTTGAAGATCGATCATTCACGTATTTACAACAGATATTGAAATCACTGACTGGAATATTTTCATAAAGCCAGTCGCATTATATGTATTTTACCTTGTGAATGAATTTGTGTAATAGACATCAATCTCATACGAAATACAATCTACCCCGTAACTTCTCAATCGTAATAACAAGAATCAGGAATCGACCTGCACCAAGCAAATCGATAACAAATAAAATACATCCGTACTATTGTAAAGGTAGAGCGAAATTTCAATAAAACATTGTCTCCGGACCATTCGAATCAAGTGACAGAAGAGAGCAAACACACGGTGAGCGCATACACACATGGTCAGTTCACATTGGTATTGGGTTTATACGAAATCAGAGTTTGGATCTACAAGGTGATTCGTTTACTTCTGGACTATATCGTTTTTTGTGAACACACATCTGAGTAGTCATAAAATTTGAAACAGAATCGGGAAAGAAATGTGTGGCAATCGTAGAGAGTTCATTTACTATGCGAGATAAAAAAACTTTTTGTCTCCCGATAAAAGATACTTTTTTGTCTTGAAAAGTGCAGTCTTTTCAGCAAAATGAAATATCCTATGTTTTCGCACAACAACTGTCAAATTGACATTCAATTTAATTTGCAATTAAAAGAATATGCCCAGTCTCATGACTCTGTCTGCGATAATTGAAACTGTTCATGAAACCGTCGAAATCAAGTGACGTATATCTGTATCTGTATCTGTAGAGTAGGGAGGGTGAGTGTAAGCCCACGCACTTAGGCCACATGTTACCCATTGTACATCCTCCCGAGGAGTTGTCCTCTTAGGTCATCGTCCATCCTGTCCTTTCCAAGAAGGTGGACAGGTCGCTGGGAGACATCTTCTTTACATCGGCAGATGTAGACCAAGACTCGCCGAACACACACTCTCTTATTGACGATAACTCCGGGCACTCGCACAGAACTTGCCTGACAGTCTCATCTTCCTGTTCACACATCCTGCATCCTGTGTCCACTAGCCCCATATTATGGAGGTGTCTCCTCAGTTGACAGTTGCCAGTCAGAAATCCTACTGTAAGGTGTAGATTTTGCCTGGTCATCGCCAGATATTTCTTCGGCGCCAGCTTTCCAGGGTAACACGCTGTCTTTTCAAGGCTAATAGTGCTTGTCTGCTATCAGTGCAGATTGTTATGTTTTTGCCAGAAATTCCTTTCTTGGTTTTTTCTTTTGTGGGTTTTTGAGATACCAGCCAGTTCTGTTTGGACAACGCTGGTATTTCTTCCCATTCCCCACTTAATTCTTAGGCTTAGTGATCTGGAGTACACTCCACACCCTGAGCCCTCTTTGGTTTTTGAGCCGTCTGTATAAATCCGTATTGCATTTGTATCATCTGACTCTGTGCTCTGCTTGATTTGCTTGTTGCCTGCAGCTGAGGTTGCGCAGTGAGCGCTTCTCGCCATAGGCCCAGCCTCAATTGACCCATTCCTACTTTGAGATTTACACCAGCCGTGCGCAATCATACCATGGCCATTAACGCAACCTCCTTAACGTACAGATCCAGAGGGGTCAGACCCGTGATTATTTCTTTGCCGCGGTTGGTATTGTTCTCATGGCTCCTGTGATGTTTAAACAAGCCATTCGCTGTATTTGATATTATTTTTGAATGGCCGTTGCTTGTAGAACTTTCGGTCCCCATGCAATGGTTTCATACGTTAACATAGGTCTTATTATTGCAGTGTAGATCCAGTTAACCACACGGGGTAAATATCCCATGCGCGTCCCACTGTTCTCCGACATTGCTAATAAGCCACGTATGCTCTTTTTGCTCTACTCTGTAGATGATAGTTCCATATTAGCTTCTTGAAGTACCAAGGTACTTCACCTCTTCAAAGAAGTTTAGTTTGCTATTGAAGAATTCTGGAGGTTTTGAGCCCGTTAAACTTCTTTTCTTGGTGAAAAGGACCATCTCAGTCTTCTTGGGACGAATCGACCTTCAATAAATTCAAGTTAGCAGAATCAAGCATGCCAATAACTACACATTAAATGCGTTGGACGAATATTTTTTGGTTCGTTCGAAAGCAAAGCCTCGACATCGACCGCCGAACAAAATTTCTCATATGTCTTCCACTGCAGCTCTCACTGTTAGTTAGCTAGATTAAACTAGAACCAAAACACATTTCTGTTTTTTGACATCTTATTGATTGGCAACAGTAATCCTGTTGATTTTTCCGATTGATTTTTCCGACACAGTAACTTTTTACTCAGACTGGTTGGCGAATTGATGTGAGTCCAAGAAAAAATCGTGTTTGATATCCATTCCAATCCTTGAATATCTCGGAAAATTATCTGAGAGGCCAAGACCAGTGACTTGTTTTTTTCTGACATTCCATTCATAGTATGAAAACACATGAAAAAGCGAAACACCTTTTGCGGATTCGTAAATTGTTTATTGAAAATCCCACAATGAAGTGGAATATTAACTAAACACAGATTGTCATCAAGTATCAGCCATCGAGTACATAGTCGATTATTGCAACACCTCAAATCGTAAAAATCCTCAGTTGCCATCGGGAATCGCCTCGTAGACGAGGTCACGAATAGGTTATATGAATCCTGAAGTGGAATATCGTGGACGACAGAGGGGTTGAACATTGGCAATCACAGAGTTGTGCAAGCAACCTCTTCTTCATCCCGGTCTCGTATCCAATCTGTTTAGTTCGCTTCATTGAATGTTATACGCCATTGGTTTGGTTTGCGAGGTAATTTTTTAGTTTTCTTATCATCTGAGAAAAGCTATTTGTGGCAGTCTGCACCGATATTAATTTATCGAAGTTTCGGAGTAATGCAATTTGGCAAATACTCTTTACTGGCAATTAGTCTGTATCGAAAGTTTGTTTCTTCAGATGAATAATCTTTACTGACGTTGGAAATATCCTTAATGAACACAAAATAAAGTTGGGCTTCATTGGAATTTACTAGTCGATTATGCTATCCTAGAAATATAATTCGAAAGAGAAAAATTTTCAAGTAGATAATATTATATTATTTTAGGATAGATGAGTTTTTGGTGAAAAACGATTTGGTTTTCTTCAGTGGGAATTAGCATTAAGTTACATGAAAATCAGTCTTTGTCTTTTTGAATATTCGTAATAGGATCAAATGAGAGGACATACATAGGAACAATATGCAACTTAATATTATATTACTAGACATCAGCATCCATTCCGTTACGAACAGTCTCAAACAACCTATTTTTTGAACTCTCCAATGCTTAGCTGCAACATATCATACAATACGCTGTCAAATTCCATCTCTATTGATATTTTCTCTTTCTCATTTTCAAAATTTTCCTACACCTTGAAAAAACATTTCTTGTTACACATACTTGATTGGTATTCGTCTGTATATATGTTTATGTATATGTGTATTATTATATATATCATTTTCTCTTTTTATATCATTGTCATTCACTCCATACACTCAACTTCGTAAAAATTTTAAAAACTATTTATAGATATAGATTATAATATTGAAAAATAACATATCTGTGAATACTGTTTTGGGTCAGTCTCGTTTATGTTCTTTCTATATAAATAAATGAATATTTAAGAGAATATTATGTGAAATTTTACTCACAGATAAAACTTTAAACTTCATGAAAAGTTTCAGTTTGAAAGACTAATTCGTAATTTTACATTGGAACTTTTTAGAATAATTGTGAAAGATCGTCTAAAATAATCCACGCGTAAAATTCGCTTGGAGTGACAATACTATTCTTGTTACAATGACGGTTCGTTAAAACATTTATATAACTAGGTAATTCAATCCTAGCCACAGGATATCCATTTAAAGGAAAAGGGAATATTTTCAAGAGAGCTTAGGTTTTAGGAAAGAAACCATTTGACTTCTTACTTTTTCATTATTATACAAAAAGCAGGAAACTTTCGATGAAAGAAAGGGAAAAATTAAATGAGTCACTGAAAATTATTCAAAAACATTTATAGATCATCAACAAAAGTTTTTTTGTAGATACAAACTATGATATAACTACTTTTACATGAACATTGGATTACAAATTCGAAAATTACATAATTCAACTTTTAATAAAAGATTAAATCTGATGTACCGTCAGTCAACATAGTATTTCTCAACTCTTCTAATTGATTTCACAATCACAAAATTTATATTAGATTAGACAATGAAAGTCCGAACTGATGAAATATATTTATTTTCGTTTTACCTTTCGGTGTAATTACCTAAAGATTAACAAAATATCATTTCAACTTGTATTTTCATGTTCAGTGGTTACATGTCTCACAACAATTTCTTTTTACAACTCAGAGACTCATGAATAACCCAGTTTTGAGTTTCCACAGCATGAAACATAATGTTTCGTTTTCTGAAAGCGTCAAAAACATTTTTTTTTCTCAAAATGCTTTTCCATAATTCTCCAAGGAAATAATAAACTCCTTTTATAGGCTAGGGACATGAGAAAAGTCGGTCTTTATTGAATTTAAACCTTTCCAATAGCCTCTCGAGTTTATAGAGGTCTCGAGAGGAACAGAAGGACCGACCGTCGTTAAATTGGAACTTCATCTCTTTTTGCGAAATGAAGAATGACAAGAACTGTATAATGAAACTATAATCGATAGGAAGTCGAACTGAATTCCATAAGACGATTTAATGACATTGCTGATTTCCTTTAAAATATGTTATTGAACGGTTACGGAATGTTCATAGCTTTATTCAATATTCATAATCACTGCAATTAATTCCTATCTTGTCTGAACTATCAAATTTCTTGAGATTGCATGCTGCTAATTAGAATACATTGTGTTATTGAGGAAAAAAGCAAATGATGGATGTGATGGATGTGAAAATCGAGGAATTTGACTTCACTGAAGTGTAGTGTGGAATAATAACACTAACGCTATAATTTTATTCTTAATGTTATTTTATTTGTACATTTTCTATTACATTCCCTATGAACCGAATAAAATATAATTTTTTAATTTCTGAGGAGCAGGTTATGAGAAAATTATAATGAATTTTATCCTACATCTCTATTCTAATATCCTATATTTTTAATAGAACTCTTTTTGAAAGTCTTCCTTTCATATAAAATTTCGTCGTTATTGATTTTTTTGGTATAATACCATAGTTATTTTTTTGCTAAATTGAAAGATGGTGAATCAAAATACTAAGAAATAACTCATAACCAACTGTGCCGTATTTGTAGCAACCCACGTCACAGCAAGCCCGGAGTTACATTCGTTAGGCAGGGTAGGACCAATTAATTCGATTATATCTAAAAAGTGGTGTAGCGCACTGGCATGTTTTGATGGAGGGCCACATTTTCGGTTTTGCCCGTCAGAGCTGGCTTGTTTTTGTCGGCTCATTGACCAACCGGCCAACTTGACAAGGCACTTTATTATTCAATACCGCCCGATCTGTATGTGCTGGACGTGATGTTTTCAGTTCATTGACAAATATGAGCTTGTAACAAAACTGTTGAAAAACGCTGGGTTGTCGGGTAGACGACAGAGGGGTTACGACTGTCATTAATATTGATGCAATTGAAAATTACGTAATAGTGTTGGTCTAGACTTCTGAGCTACTGTAGGTATTGCCGAGGAGAACGTACCTTTCACCTCTTAAAACTGCTAATAATACAATGAAAATGAACATAAAGATTCATCTGAACAATATAGCTGAATTTTTTGTAAATCTTTTAGTTTCGCATTATTGAATATTACCAAAACTTTTGTCTTTGTTGGCACCGATCACACGAAAAAATATAGGATCCTAATTTATTTCGTACGTAATATTGATCCGTTTTGTTGGTTTATTTCGTATTCAATAAAACTATTGTTTCATGGTCGATTCCAATTTTTCAATTACTTTCTATTACAATTCTTTTCGCAGAATCAAGATCTTTATAATGAATGAGCTCTGACAACCAGGATACAATTCTGTGATAAATGAAGAGTAATGAATGAAAATCTAGAAAAACTACGTGGTGACACTGCAACTTCGGAATATTGATTGCTCGGGGACATAGAAAGTAACTGAACGGAATTTCACGCGACAGACAAAGACCAGGAAAAGCGGACGGCGTTCCTCGTTGATAATCCTTGAACGATACGAACTTTATTAGAGCTGCTCAATTTTCTCGGAGATAACGAAGACGAAGAAAATTGTACCGCATTGCATTTAAATGTGTTTTTAGATATCTCTCGTACTATATCGTAATCTACTGTAGAACATTGAAATGTAGAAAGCAATATTTTTTAAATAACATTGCCGATTCAAAGACACTTCAAAATTTTTTTAATTTAATTACCCAAATGACCGAATCAAAATATAGATTATCCAGTGGTTTTTTTCATAAAAAGAGCAGTGGAATATTGTCAACAAGAAAATCTCACTTTGAAAAAGTGGCAGACAAAACATCTAGCGTTTTATTGAATATTAAATGCAGAGCAGAGAGTGAATCAAAAAAACGATAAAAAAATGAATATTTATATCACTCACAATTGAAGATAATTTGAAGATAATTTGAAAGTGTTATAATTGATATAACATATGAAACATTTTACATAAATTTAGGATACCTAAAAGAACTTGAGTCATCTCAATTACAAAAAATGAAGCAAGGCTTCGAGAAGGCCTTTGACGATAAATGAATCGATCAGACTTTTAAAATTTTTTTCATATAAGTCCATCTATTGGATGATATACTTCACAAAAAATACATTTTTGGGAAAGAAAGTTTTTGGCTTTCTACTACTCCATCTTGAAAGTAGAAAGCCAAAAACTTTCTTTCCCAAAAATTAATCACTCCTAAAAAATATAACCCCTTCAATTCAAATACATTTTATTTTGACAAGATATAAGGATATAACGGTCCGAATCTCTTTACAAAGGATGAAACTCACAATGAGGCAATGAGAATACAATCATAAAAAAATATCCAATCATAAAAAATGACTCTAAATTTCCGGTTTCCATTATTAGAAATTGCTTTATAAATTTATCTGAAATGTTTAGTAAATTCAACTTTAATGATGTACTACAGAAGCAAAGTAGTATTCCTTCCCAATGAACAAAATCAGTCTATTTCAATTCAATGGCATTACAACGACTTATCAATGAATGGCCTTTTACCCAAATACAATCGGATTGATACGCGAATGCGAATGATTGGTATTCCCACATAATAGCTTCCGCATCGAGACCAATTCATTGATTGACATACTTGTTTATCGTAGTCTGCATCAGATGATAAATAGTCGTGATATGTGCACCAAAAAGTAGATGGATGTATTAATTGATTGTCAGAGTAGACAAATATATTTCCGTGAAAGCTGTTCACCTCTTGACAGCGATTGTATCAAACCTTTTTGGTGCAATAAAGAAAACTCGACTTGCCCGTTACTCTCTTCTGAGATACAATAATCCCAGAAATTCAATGAAAAAATTCTGATTTTTAATAAGTGGAATGTAATCCGAAGTGAAAATACCAATAATTCATTGATTAGTTATCAAAAATGTTCATAAATGGAAACTTAGCGAAGGAACTCTACTATGTAGATAGATATCTTTCCCCACCAGTATCACATTCATTTGACAGCCAACATGAAAGCTGTGCTGGTAATAAATATGCTAACATTCTCTCCAACTTCTACGAGTATATCATCATCATCATAATTTTCATTGGCATGGACATCAACTGCTCAATACATTATAAGTTTTTCAAGAAAAGTCTTGTATCAAAAGTGGGTGCTAATTATTCTTTGAATGATATCACAAGTCACGTAATTTACTGTTCCTCTTCTGTAAAAGAGTCGAGGGTAAGGATGAACAAACCAGACGAGGAATGGGCCCGAAGAGAATTAATACAATAAAAAAACGATTGTGGAATAATTCAAATACAGTATGTTGAATTATTACTGGGGATACTTCAGCTTTTAACTAAAATAAATTCATTGAACAGTAATAATATAGAGGTTTGCTTAGAGAGAAATCAGAACTGATCCATATTTTTCTCCCTGGAGGTCTTTGGAGCACAAACATATTGATTCATTATCAAGTTTGCTTCCACTTAGTTTTATGTTCCCGCTAGTATGAATAATACAATTTGGCGAAGGCGCATACTTCAAATTCTATAATTTCTATTGGATAGAAGACATTGAATCTTCTGGCGAGATTTTCATCTACTTCAATGAGTAAGTTGAACATTTATCATTACTACACTGACCCAATAAAATTGAAAACTCATGAAATATATATTTTTTGAACTAAGCATTTTTCAACGGTCGACGTGAAAATACGTATACACTTTATGTTTTGTCTTGATGGCTGACTGATACTGCACTTAATGAAAAACGCATTACACTTATTTAAAAATATTTCACGGTAAATATTGAACATTACTGTAAAAGGCATTTTAACAAAAGGTACAGTTGTGTCTGATTTGGATAACCGCGTGGGACAGTGATAAATGTATTGACTTTTAAATCAACCTTATGAACAATTCATCATCCTGTGAAAAAATTCAGGGATTTTTTATATAATTAACTTGTACTAATTCTAAATTTTTTATATTCTGAAAATAATTCTATTTCAAAAGAGATATATTTCCAATTTCCAATTTATTCATTCAGTTAACATTCAAATTACATAATAAGTTAAATTCAGTTAAATAATCATATTGTGCTATATTGAATTCATTAAAAATTCGAGAATTACACCTAAGCAAAGAATATGCTTGTATTGTGCATACTCACAATTTAAATGAATCCTTATGACTATAGAGAACAAAACAAACGGTATTCATATTATATGTTATATAATATAATGAAGAGAGAAGGTAAATGCAATGGACCAAAGAAAGGAGTGAGAGCGGGTATTTCATGTGTGAATACTTCTTGGAATTTTTGTATGAAATGAATTTGTGTCAGATTTGTAATAGGGATTCAAAATATATTGTTAAATATTGTTGCATTTTCAGCGAGGTGTAATTTTAATTTTTTTTTGAATTTGGGAAGAGTATTGATATTTTTCAGAGGTGCTGGGAGCATATTGTAGAGTTTTGGACCAAAAAAGAAAACAAATCTCTGAGTGTGAGTCTTGTGAAACAATGGTAGTTGCATTTTA
>WOGN01009097.1:0-10973 GCA_015342105.1 Leptinotarsa texana
TTTTCAAATTGATTACTTCCTTCCTTTCTTTGGAAGATTCCCACATCTTTTTTTGTATCAAGATGGAGTAGTAGAAAGCCAAACACTTTTTTCCCAAAAACTAATTTAATATATTCATTTTTCCAAGCTTATTTCCAAATGTCACTGAACAAATTTCAGTTGTATAAAGAGAGAACAATCACTGGACCCAAAGTAGATCCCTGTGGACTATCCACTAAATCTAAATCGATTTTACTGTTCTCATGGACACCAAAACCAGGCTAAGTATTACTACCACTGATATTATTAAATCGAGTTTTTTAATATTTTCCAGATGTCGAAAAACTTAGCAGTGTTTGATTTTGACCATACCATCATTCAAGAAAATTCTGATGTGGTAGTTATGAACTTGATTGACCCGAAGAAAATCCCGAAAGAGATAAAATTGCTACACAGATCGGACGGATGGACTGCTTTCATGCAAGGTGTTTTTGAAACTCTACACAAGCACAACATCAAAGAGGAAAACATAAGAAAACTCGTGGAGACCCTGCAAGAAGTAAAAGGCATGAGAGAATTGATAAAAGAACTTCATGAAAACCTGAACTACGATGTGATCATCATAAGCGATTCAAATTCCTACTTCATCAACACTTGGCTCGATGCTAATGATATGAAGAAGTACATAACAGGGGTGTTCACGAATCCAGCACATTTCGAAAATGATCTACTGAAAATCAGTATGTATCATCTGCAAGAGTCTTGCAAGCTTAGCACAAGAAACTTATGCAAGGGGCAAATCATGGAGGAGTTCCTCAAAGAACAACGAGAAAGAGAATTGCCATACGAACGAGTTTTGTACTGTGGGGATGGTCTCAATGACTTTTGCCCGATACTAAGGCTAGGGGAGGGAGATTTAGCTTGTGTTCGAGCTGAATATAAATGTGCTGAAATCGTTGCAAAAGCCAAAGATGGATCATATAAGGATGAAGAAGGCAACAGTAGAGATGTTAAGTCAGATGTGTTTGTTTGGAATGACGGATATGAAATTATTAATTACATCAAGCAGAATGAAGTCTAGATGTTCATTGAAATATTTGATGATGTCAACAAATTGATACGCAAGCAGTATTAAAAATGTCAATTATATATTTGCGAAGTATAATTTCATGTTAAGTAGCGTAGATTTACTTGTGACGCACTGTTTGGAATTTTTGGCGTGGTGAAGAATATTACTGGAATTTTATCACAACACCAAACCGTCATTTTAAGACCTCGACACGTGTTTCGATCACCAAGTGATCTTCCTATTGAAGATGGTCAGTTGGTGATTGAAACAGGTGTCGAGGTGTTAAAAATAACTGTTTGGTGTTGGGCTAAAACTCCAGTCATATTCACAGAGTAGATTTGTCTATCTCAGAATCAGCATTTCGAAGTTACCAACCACTTCATGTTCCTTGAGACTGAGAAAAAACTTTGTCTGAAAAAACAGTAATTTTTTGGTGTTTCCATGTTCCATTCCCGCCTCGACCAGATATTTTTCTCGAGAGAATTTATCTGGTTAAAGCTGGAATGATTTTGCAACCGTGTTAGGAATCACACGTTGAAAGGTAAGACCTCGTTAGTCCTTAGCTAACACAAGTTTCTCAACTTCTGAGAGTTGTCGTTCGTATGGGGGCAACAGATGATTAACGGAAAAACAATTTTTTTTTTAAACAAAGTTGAAACATTCAATATAAATACACTGTCGATACAAAAAATTGATTATAGATTATAATCACAGAAATACAATAAAAGGTACATCTCAAAACAATTAAAAAGTGAAATATTTACAATTTTTTTCCAAACATGTGTAGTGAGTTTCATCTTGCAATAGACATTTTGCAAACCATTCCTGAATTTCTTGGGGCTAGATATAGATTGAATATGTATTGGCAAGTTTTAACATTACCTTCATATCATTTAATGCATTTTTTAAATGTGTTTAGGTATCCACAATATCACATATTTATCCTACCTAGTATGGTTCTTAACCACAGAGCCAATTTCAGACCATTTTTTGATAATCATTCACGTATTCTCCAGTATTAATATGCTTGTCAATGTGGTTGTCAGTAATTTTTTTGCTATAAATAAAGGTTTACAACATTCTCTGGGTTTCGCCTAACAAATATATCTAACATCACACTTTTGTGATACAAAAACAGTATTCAAATCAGTCTTTCTCAAAGTGGGCGATAACGCCCCCTTGTGGGTGCTGGAGGCCTATAAGGGGATAGTAAAGGGCACAAAGAAGATTGGGGAGCGTTGAAGCGATTTAGCGGGGCAATGGTTGATTTAAAAACGTTTTTTGCTTTCAACACAAACTACCGCTCCTTTACGCTTAACGTGCGTTTCCTCGTGTAACGCCATCTAGGGGACTAGACAATAACTATTTTCTGTCCGATAGTTGTCAAACTGTACAATAGATGGCGGTAAGCGTCAATGCGAAGCGAGGAGTTTCTAGTCTCTATTCTCGAAAGTACTAGGCCCGCCCGCTGCCTCATGTAAAAGTGCGCGCGCCATCCAGCTAGTTACGTCATTTGACGATATTGCGACAACAAATGAATTTAGTTAGCGACTAGCTAGGTAAAGTGCTGTACGTGCGGTGATGAATACTGTGAGTGGTGTCATTAACAAGTTTTCAATATTTGATTCTTTACTTCACTTCATCTAAGATAAAGAAATGCACGATAACCTCATCACTTCAAATAATGGTATTGCGTACTTCACAGACCTGTATAAATTATTTAATGATGTCGATCTCCAACTTCAAGGTGACGACTTGAATTTGATTAAAACAAAAAGTGTCATTGCTGCTTTTGTAGCCAAATTGCTCTTATACAAGAATAATATCGGCAGACGTGTTTCGCAATTTCCTTAATTTGTCAGCAGAATCTTTCAACAACGATGACTTGCTTGTTTACTGTCAACATTTGGAGAACTTCCACAGTGAAATACCGGACTGGGTTTTGCATTTTTTTTCAAATGTCAACCCAGCGGAATCACCCCAGCTGGAAGAAGAACTCATAGAACTGATAACGAACGAGGAAATAAAAATAAAATTCAAAAATGGATACCAAGAATTTTGGTTCCGAAAGCTAATCCTGCAATTGTACTTGTACCCTGGATTGTGGTCCATCGTTCAACGATTTTAGATAGCATTCCCAATATCGTATTTGTGTGAACGTGGATTTGGTGCTGTGGCAACGTTGCTAACTAAAAAGAGAAATCGGTTGCAGATTACCGAACGCGGTGACTTACAGCTATTTTTGAATAAATTCCAGCCTGATATTAACAAATTTGTTAAAAGTCATCAAATTCATCCTTCACATTAGATTACTTTTGAAATTCAAATTGAAATGTTTGTTTTAATAACATGAATAAGGTTTTCCTAATATTACAAAATGGTGTTTTACATTACCCTCATCAGAAAGTCTTATTTTTACATGACACACAAAATTTCATTATTAAAATAGTAACTGCCATTGTGATTCTTAAGATTGTAGTAAAGTAACAAAAATTGGGGGGCGCTACAAAATAATTAATTCTGAAAGTGGGCCGTAGAAGTTTGAGAACCTCTGATTTAAATAAACACAAAATAAAATGCAATGCAGATGATCATCTCAAAACAATTTTTTCAGCAAAACACCTGTTATAATTCCATGCTATGAATAGGGGTGTACATTTTCTGCGTTTCGCCTTACAAATATATCTAACAGTCTTTTTTGTGACACAAAAACAGTGTTTAATGGCCAAAGGCGCTGAAGTAATGTTTTGATGTAGACAAGACATTGGAATATGTTTAACGTTGGAATAGTCACCAGTATAATTTTTTTTGAATATCAGTCTACATCTGACAGTTCGTTTTTTTATTTTGCCCAATATTCTAAGGCCATTTTTTTGTATGATAAGTACCCCCTCCCAATCAGTTGATTTTTGCAGAAAAAGCCAATATACCTCAGATTCTGCTCTAAAAATATAGAATATAACAAATTCAGTCATACTTCAAAGCAGGTAAACTACACTGGATAGCTGAGTAGAAATATCTTTGATTTTTACTTTCCAATTGAGCTTCGGATCCAGAATAAGTCCCAAAAACTAAAAGGACTTTTTGCAGTATTTCAGCGTGAAAGTGAGCCTTTCAGTTTTTTCTATATTAAGACACAATTAGGTAATTAACTGCAAAAAATGTATCAATTGTTGATTAGATTATTCATGATTCAAGGTTACTATCATAAAATGTGGTATCATCAGCATACTGAATGGTGTTGAAAGGACTTATGTAGTATGGAAGTTCATTACCATATAGTACGAATAGAAGGCTCCATGATAGACCCGTGGGGCACCCCTGATATTACATTCAATGCCAGAGATCTCTTTTAAGCTCAACGACCTGAATTCTTTCAGATAAATAGGACTGCATCAAATCAGTTCCTTCGCGTCTAATTCCATAGTATGGGAGGTTTTTAAGTAAGATTGAATGCGTTACACAGTCAAATGGAATAGTCATGTGCATAAACAAGGAGAATATTTTGAAACGGAAGCACTCCTTGTGGAACTCCCAGTTCTACTTGTGCACCATCTGATTTAATTCTATTGGCATACCCATCTTTTTCAACATATGAAACATATTTCTATGAAATATTTTCTGCCAGAATTAGTTCCTTCTACTGCTCGGTTTTTTGGGAATATATATTTTTTATGTGGAAATAAAACCATGGTTAATCCAACTAATTTATTATTAGTTTACATTTACAAATTGCACTGTAGAAAAAATAACTCACATTCGAATTAATCAGATCTAGTATTACAGAATCAAATATTCAGTCTATCTTACTTGTTAAAATCTGTTACAACAGCTGTGGCAGTAAATATATCAATAAAAGCTATGAATGATAAATTGTTTTCTTAGGTATTTACAAAAAAACACCGGGAACAATTAACCAATTAAAAGGAACACAGATTTCGTCACAAACCTAAAATGCCATTATTTTTGACCCTCCATCGAAGAAACTGATTATACAAGTCAAATTAGTTCTCCTATTTTGAAACAATATGAAAAATTTTGAAAAACCAGTTCCTTCACCAACTTCAACGGATCTATCACAACACGTATCTCCTCTACGGGTCAACGAAAGCAATCATTATGTACCTAGTGCCTTTGGTAACTAACAAACCCTCGTGATAGTGTGTCAGCCTACCAGGGTGCATCAGCATCCAACCCGGTTTTGTACCAATCACACTGCAGTTGTACCGAATGAATCTGCATCCACCACCTTCGTAATCAGTGCCAACTTCGTTCAGTGCTATGTTGATGGTGTAGGTTGAACTGTCATGGTGAGGTCTCAGTGATGGTTGTTCATCAGGTCGGTACCTGTGGAAGATAATATGAGTACCTATGTATGAAGAATAATTAAACACTTTGGGAAATGGAATTTAGCAGATTCGAATGTAAATAAAAAAACCTCATAGTGATAATTAAGCATTGAAATTGCGAAGCTCAAAATCTGTTGAAGAAAGATTGAAGAAATAGTTACTTTGACATCAAAAAATCCCCAAAATTAGTATGAAAATTCTGGGTGATCTTTTTCAATAATTCCTATTTTCACCAAAGCCCTAGCTTGTAAGCCTTTCAACTGGGCGTCTTCCCTCTATCTAGCGCCACCACTGTCAAGGGAACCCCTACTCCTCCGAACTCACCCTCCTCTTGTGCCGTCGACGTTATTGCTGCCGACGCATAACGTCGACCACACGAAGGGGCGAACCAGAACCAACTTTATTCAATTCAAACTCAAATTACAATTCTTGTGTGTACACAATTAAGTTAACTATTTCTAATTAATACAATTGATACAATTTCCTAAAAGGAAGAGAAGGCAAACAAAAATAAAAGAATCCAACATACCCCTGTATGCATACATACATTAACCATTAATTTCTGAAATCAGCTAACTAATTACTTCGTCTCCCAGAAAGCCTAGACATTTAAAGTCCGCAACGCCGTACAGTGTACATTGAACATGTAGTGTCCAGATTGGGAAGGCGAGCTGACAGTTTGCCTCTCGTCCGTCCCGTTCACCCCTCACCTCGCTCTCTGCCCGTTCGTTTGCGATTCGTATCCATTCATGCCTATTTCCATTCGTGTCTCTCAGTTGCATTGCTCCCTTTTCTCGTTCCAGCCGTTCTTTTCATTCACGCCACCCAAATTTGGCTCCGTCCATACATCTCTCAATCACATGATCTGCCGTTTCAGGCTCCCCCCATCCACATGGGCAGGGTGCCTCCGGACCCAGGTTAAAACCTGGCCAGGTATCCCGGAAAATTACCGTGCCTCGTGACAGTTGAACTGCCTTCCTCGACAGGTTCAATGATACATACTTGACCGTTCCACTCCTCTCTCTTTCTACTCATTCGCGTGACATTACCTTTGTTCATTTCTTTATTGGCCTCCTGGTGCGCTTTTCATTACCAGGATTGCCATCATGGTGCTCCTTCCGTCAGACAACTTCGGTCCGTCCTCCCCTTTCCTCAATCTTTCATTGAATGCCTTTTATTCTTCACTCGTACTGTCTTCATCAGTTCCACCGCTATGACGGACTCACTGACTACTCTGACATTCTCAGTCATACTCCACATTCCAATCGCTCCTTCTATAGCGAACAGTTCCGCTTTCCCTTTCATTCCCTAAAACCCATCCAACCTCGTTGCTTTCGAATGCCCAGTCTAAAACCGTTCTTCCGTCGTTCTCGCTCACGCCGGCCTCCACGTACACTTCAGTCATTCCCTCGTCCGGCATCTCTTCCTCTAGCAACAACCCTTGCATCCAGGGGAGCATCTTGTCTACCCCTTTTACTCTGTCAACAATCGTCCTTTCACCTTTCGTTTTCCATTCATGGTATCTAGCCCTGACTTCAATATGAAGTGGAGCTACACCTGAGATCATGCTCAGGCTGTATCAAAGGTTTTGTCCGTTTTATGAGTTTTTTCAACTGTAACATCTCAACGAATACTCGTTTAATTTAATCGAAATGAGTGTCATTTGAATCAGTGCGCCCTTTTTTCAACGTAATACAAGACGATTAATTCCGTCAGCATAAAAATGGTATGCTCGGGATTCCATGAAGTCGAAGATGGTCGTTTTTGTCTGATTCTGATTGGCGAAGATTGTACAGGTGAGAAAGTTATCGAAGTGTTTGGAAATTGTTAGTCGGTTGGCGTGGGGTCTGGGGAGTATGGTGGCTGAGGCAGAACTTTGACGCTCCATTCGTTTAATTTTTGAACATGGAGAAGGATCGGAACTCTTCAATTGATCAGTGCCGGCTGCTGCTGACGTCTATCCGCCATCGTTTGTGATGGGTCAGTCTATACGAAGGTCTTCAAATCCCCGTTCTGGATTATTGTAGGTCATCCACTTCGGGGCTCATCTTCGAGGCTAAAATCTCCGGAACGAAACTTCGCAAACCAACCTGGTTCATTAACATTACAATTGCCATTGATGTTTTGGTCTGTTTTGGCAGTGTTTTAGTTCAATTTGAATTCGTAGAGAAAATTTAGCTGAAAATATCTCAACGATATCATATGGTAATAGGCTGGAAAGAGGCAAAACATTTGACATTGAAACGAACAAAACTTTTGAAATAACCTAACAAATACACCATTTCTCTAAGGCCTGTTTTGTTGTGATTTCGTTCGTTTGGTGAAAATCCATCTTTAGGATTCATACTCCACTTTGCTGGAACACCTAATCGTTGAAGCTATAAAAATTATCCTCTGTGCAAAGGTGATACTCTTACTTGAATTCAATAAAGAAGAGTACAACTATTTACAAATACGAAGCATATTTAACATGAAAACTTATTCTCATGGAAGTCTTGGAAGGAATCTCACATTCGTGATTGAATTTGTCAATGGCAATATTGAATATTCGAAAATAGTTCTGCTTTGTATTACCTCCAAATCATTCAGCTATGGTTAGAATAACAACGGGCCATGTATTTCCTTCTGGGTAAGCCTAGACTATCGATATGATTTCGCACCTTTCGTTCAGCTACGTACTTGCTCATTTATTATTATTGCAACTCTACTTTTAACACACTTCATTATCAACCCACTTATTTTTTTGTAATACACTGTTTGGAATCTTTGGTGCAGTAATTGATATCACTGAAGTTTTTCCTAACACCAAACCGTTATTTTAATACCCCGACACGTGTTTCGATCACCAAGTGATCATCTTCAAGAGACATGTGCCGAGGTGTTGAAATAACGGTTTGGTATTGGGAAAAACTCCAGTAATATGTTCCACTTAACTTTTCTGAATATAACTCACCTAACTACAAAATTCATGAGAGATCTGGGCGGGTCATGATAGTAGCCCAGAAACACCTTCTCCTGCAGCGGCCTGACATATTTCTGAAGGAAGTGAAGCCAATGGCGCTCCCATCCGACTTGGTTCATGTGTATGTCTCTGGTTGGAACTGCTTCATAACCTCCTTCCAAACGATCATCTTGGTTTTTACCAGACGACCACTTGCCGAAACTTTCCATCATGTGGATCAGGGCCTTGTTGAATTTTTGACTAACAATAGGAAACCAGTAAACGTCAGGACATGGCTGAAATCGGGAGAAATGATAAATGATGGTAATTGTTCACCATAAATGATGTAGGTATATCTAAACGAATGGTGACGATGTGTTTAGTGAAACCGAATTCCAAATAATCATATTCTTAGAAGGGTGTTGTAAATTAATCCCTGATAAAAAAAATTACGCCGGCAGTCGCTGGTCTTCGTCGATTTACTGTAACTTATCCAAGGTCGCGCCCAACGCTATTCGCGTTTCTCGATAGTTAGGTGTCGCGTCTCCCAGAACCTTTAATTAGGATATATAAACACTACCAACAGGCAGATGGAGGATGGAGTTACTCTAGTTGAAAGTGCGGTACGAAGTGAGGCGATATAAATTTGAAAATTAGTATGGAGTTCAGTTAAAGTCTTTGTGTTGAGTTTTTTGAGCATTTACGAACACTAATTCAGGAAATCCCTTTTTTAGGAGTCTTTTTCATCGATAAATGTTAATGCAAAATTGAATGTGTTGCTACAGTCTGTGACGTAGCGGTAGTGCTTTTAGACATTGATGTTTTCTATAACCACAACCTATATTGGTGGCCCGTTACTAGATTCATCACTAAGGGACGTACGGCCACAACAAATTGAAGTTAAAAATTAATGTGGGTCTATCAGACGCTCCACTGTAACCCACAAGAGTTTAATGTGACTTACACCACTTCAAATTCCACTAAAAAAGTCCAACTTCTAAACAATGGAGACCTGATTTAGTCCAAGGTGGTGCAGACACAAAGTATGTGCACTGCTGCTTCATGATCTTTCAAACAGACGGTACGCCGGATCTTTCCGCAGTGCAAATCCCTTCATATGATGATTTAAATGACAATGATTGACAAGTATGCCTATTTGATAACGTATAGGCCATCCCTTCAGTAGATAGACAATTGTTTCATGACATTCTTCGAAGAATGTATAAATACCTAGGAATGAGCCAGTCCTGGTGGATTTTTCCAGAAGTCTGAACTTCTGGCAGTTCAGGTAATCCAGTGACTGCGTAACATTGATGATTCGTTTATGAAAAATTGGCTAATAGTGTGTAAATGACACCAACGCAACATTTTAATAAGAACTTTTGTCATCAGACAAGATATAAGAGGGATGCAGTTGAATGTTAGTTGAGGAAGTTCGATACATCTGTGAACCTAAGAGTCTCTCGGAGGAATTGAGTCATTGGAAAACTGCTTCCAAAGGAATGGGTGTAGCGAAGCTGATTTCGAGTGGCAAAAAACTCGCAATAGAGAAACGATTTCCTGTTACCGATATTCAAAGCAACGAAAACTATCAGAGAGAATCTAACATTAGCTGAGAACTCCAGATGACTTTTAGCAAAACCGGGGGTTTACCGCATCAGCTATTGTAGCTGTGGCTCAGTCTACATAATAAACACAGAAATAACTTCAATCGAAAGGAAAGGAAATCAAAAATAATAAAACATGGCTACCTCTGCCCGTTAAACTTCGTACGATTTGACTCAAGTGGTTGACGAAACCAAAAGCGATGCCAGTGACAAATTCTAGTCCGCTTGCAGCGCCCTCCCTTGCAAGAAAGTCAGCAGCTCTGTGACTTTACAGGCCATTGTCACATTGAATCCAACCGTTGCTTGCGAGAGGCAAGTGTTTCATGAGAACTCCCCGGAAATATTTTCATTAATTAATGTATGAGGTTGCTTTCTGCTAAATTGTCTGTGATTGAGTGGTGTCATCTATTGGTTGTTTGTAAAAACATAGAAGGCAACCCTCTCACCTGTTGATCCTTTTTGTCCGGGTTGAAATTTTCTGGATATTGTTCGTGTATGTATCGATCCTCCCAATCCTGCGAGTTTTCAAAAATTTGGTACATGTCCGGTTCGGTTCTGGTAGTATCGAACGTATCTGGATTCACCAAATGGCCGAAGTCGATTCTGTTTGACACGAACATGAACACATCCAAGTCTCGAAGATTGCTGCAGAAGGCCATATCAGCATCCACATTATTTCTGTCGTAGTTCAGCTGAGTGCGGTCGAATTTTTTCAGAAGGGCAGATTTTATCAGATATACCGAGTTGATGAAGGGAACGTTCCACATGCCCCTGAAAATAAAATCAGATTGTATGAAACTGAAAAACAGGCACCGAAAAAACTCTTCATAATTAGGAGTGTGTATAATAACTGTTACAAAACCCGTAACGCCGCCGCTGACCATGGTAACCCAATTCGACGAAGGGACCTTTACCTGAGCATGACGTCACGCGCACGTTGCCTCCCTAGGCGATTAACTGGAAAAGTATCGAAGAGAATTCCAACGATGTATCTAGAATTTCTAGATACATCGATCTTACTATATAAC
>WOGN01009098.1:0-10972 GCA_015342105.1 Leptinotarsa texana
TATTATATATTTATATTTAATTCTTTAAAAACTGATAGTAGTGTTATATTCCGATTGTGAAATATATTTGATATAACCACTTTATATTTATGAGTATCTTAGAAGTTTATGTTGAAAAAATTTGTAAAACTGTGAAAAAGTAGGTTTTTTATAATGTATCATGATATAATGTTATGCATACATCTTGCGTCCCATTTATTACAGAGATAAAATTCAGTGGAAAATACTTTTCGGAATGTGAATTAATTACCTTATAAAACTGTTGTGTCTTCTCTGGTAACTTTCTTGCATGTCTTAAAATCTTCTGTATATCAGATTGTAAACCTGCTTGTCTTATCCAAACAACCCCGTTCTGAGAATAACTTCTTTTCTCAGTGGGTTTTACCGGGAAACCTCCCACTTGATCAGCAGAATAAAAATCAGAAGAACCCAAGTTGTTTAAATCGCCAAGCCAAGGTACCGCATCTGACCCAGGTGTCAATACAGTCATCATCAAATTTGATTTCTTTTTTGAGTCAGCCCAGGAGTATACGAAACCAAACCAGTTTTCTCCAATAGTCACTAGAGCGGCCATGTTTTCCACCCTCAGAGCTCCATGGAGAAGAACGCAGAAAGAGGGTGTTTTTCCCTCATCTGTTGTGTCATCATCAATTACATCGACATCAGATTTATGAGTGCTGTCTTGTTTGCTAGGAGGGGTTGAGGGTAAGATCAAATGTCGACTTACTGCCATTGGAGAGCCAATGTCCCCTACTGATATGAAGCCGCACACTTCGATGAGTTCTGATACATTATAGGTTTGACAATCGAAATCATTAACTTTGGTGTATGACTTGAAAAGAAATTTTAATATCATTAGTCTGGTGATATACTGATTTTAAAGTAAATGAAATTGGGGAAACTGTATAGTCAAAAAGACAATGAATACTGAAATTACAAATTTTTAGTATTTAGATATATGCACTTACATGAAATAATCAAGTTGAGTAGAGTGGAAATTATATTTTATTTTTGTTTACCTCTTATTTACCGGTTGTCCAACAAGAGCAAATATTTGCTTATTCATTCCTATTAACTAAGTATTTAACATTTTTAATAATAGTATCTGCTACATCTATCAATTTATTTTTAATAATCTTTAAAAACATATTGAAAATCCCATAATCTATTAGGTAAATACTTACGACTTGCCGGCTATGACTTTAGACTTTCAAATTAATTAGAAAAATATTACTTCACATTATTCATCAGAATAAATGACTTAATAATGTTGCTAGCAACTTCGATAATTTTGTAGAGTATCAAATTGGACAGGTATCAATCGTTTGATTGGAATAGTCAAAGAAGCGTCTCAGAAACTTAAAACAACTATTTCGAATTAGTAAACTGTAGATACCTCGATAATTGTTTATGTTTTATTAGACCTCCTCTGGCATTTTGCTCATATATATGGAGCTCCGCACATAAATATAATCTGAGACTGCTAGATTATATCCAGAAAAGACGTTATGCCTATTTTTCCGTAAATATTTTCACAGGAAGTGTTTGACTTAACCTGCTGAATTCCATCGAGACCACTATAAGAACGCGTAAAATTACAGCTGTCCATGGCTTTGACTTTTAACTCAATACATCTCGAATGACAGTTTCTACAAACTCTCAAAAAGCTTTTATTTAGAGAATTTTTTTATAAAACACGTTCTACGAATTCTTACGTTTATTTCGTCTTATATAACTTATGTAACTTGCTGCACATACTGTACTTAAAGGCAATGTAATTTATAAAGTTTTAAACTTTATGTTATATTTATGAACTTCGTATGTTGGTGACCAACTACAGCTACAATATTCCGTAATCAATCTTACCAATGCAAAGTACAATAATAGTAATGAAAATAACAATAGCTCTATAGAATTGATGTTGGCAAAGTCTTTTGTAGTCCTTCATACAAATTCTAATATTCTCATGGCTTTGCTAGAGATATGTTCGTTCTGAAGGTGAAAATCCACTTTGACATCTACCACTATTCTGAAATCTCATATGGATTCAACCGATTCTAATTGTTCGTCGCCTAATGATATATATGTTTTTTAAATGAATGTCATTAATGTTGTCAGGCGTTGCCCTGAGCATATCCCTAAGTCAACTTGGTGAAAAGTATGCAAAAAAGTCTTGTCCTTATCAGGGTCTAAGCAAATTCGTTTTGTACACACATTCCAAATTTTCATAATATGTGACATTGCACGAAATGAAAAATTAATATCTTAAATATAAATTCTCACCAAAATCAAAGCATACAAAATTACATAGAAATGTAAACTATTGATATGTGAAAAAGTAATTACCACTGGAGCTGGTGACAGTATAACTTTTGATTCCAAGTTACCGCATCTCAGTACACCTTTGAACATAACGTACATGTCCTCTGCAAGCTTTTGAAATAAGGTGGTAACATTACATTCATTCTGAAGATTGTCCGGCACCAAAATTGAACCGTCATATCCGGTAAGATCTATCAACCTTTGATAGAGAGGTTTAGCTAAAACAAAGTAATATTGAAGGTATACATTCTTCTACAATGAAGTTAAGTTCATATGACACACAACACTATTATTTATACCTTTGATAAAATTCAAATCTGATGAAGGAGTTATACACACTACATGCAACTTTCCTGGAAAAGAGAAAGGAACTGGAAAAGGTACTTTGCTTGAGCGTTGATTTATTGTTGACAAAGATTCCTTTAGGGATTTCGATCCAACGCCGGTACTTCCATCTGTCACCAAAATTATCTACAAGAAATTCAAAAAAATCGTGTCCTGATTCAGATATGATGCAACTCACTTGACAGGCTGTGTTGTTTCCCCATTCTCCCAAAACCATTTGGTTGACACCATGGAGGGCAGTTTCAATACAAGTTTTATCATAATCGTCTATATTTTTCAATTCTCCTTTTATCACATTGTAATCTCTGGTAAATGGACATCTCTCTTCATATAACGAAGAAAATGCGATCTGAAAACACCATAAAATATTATTCAGTCAACATATAAAGGTAATAAGTAGTGACTATGTGAGCCGAAGGCAAGTATAGTAAATGTCCTACAATTTAGTGTAATACATATGGTTTGGTATACCACATTCGAAATCTTTAATATTATTATCATACATCCACAACCAAGAATACGGTACGAAATTATTCCATTGCACCCATCCAAAATTTAGATAGAGTGATTTTTCAGTATACAACATACGGTATAAATTCGCAGATATTGCATCCTGCCATATGATTGGTTATAATTGTATGGAACCATCAATAAAAACCATTATTATTATTAATAATTAATAAAGTATTGAAGAATGTAATGAACGAATTCGGTGATAGATTAGATCGTAATGGAATTAGCAAAAGTTATTCCCAAGAATTTTGTACTTAATTTTTATTGAATATTTAGCGAGGAACGCAATTATCGAATTACAGCGATACTCAATCGAGTTTATAACAAAAGTGCCTATATAATAATAACAGGTTACATATACTCAATTCATATTCGAAATTGATAGTTTTAAAATAGTGTATATTAAGTGAAAAAAGTATATATTGTAATGAATCTGGGGCCGGCCCTGACAGTTATCGCACACACCAGGCGCATGACATCGGCAAAGAAAGCGGTCAGATTAGGCGCGAAAATTCCGTATACGCCGAGAAGAAATCTACAATGTTCGTTGCCGCTATATAATGGCTTCTAGTCCCTAGGTAGAGCAGTCTGTACTTAGAAAGCGAATCAAGTTGTTAACAAATTGTGAAGTACTAAGTGTGTATATAAATTAGTTAGTGAAATATTGTAAAAATAAATTAGTTTAAGACAGCTAATTCGTTACACTATGATAAGTGAAGAAAAAAATCAAAAAAAATAATACATAATGATTTAGTATTACCTTAATTGTCTTTTAAATGGTCTAATAGTTTTTTTTTGAACAGAATAAGACTGTTAGAAAACTTAACATTTTCAGGTAGACTGTTATACTTAATAAATCCTTTAAAAATTAATGTTTCATTGTTGAAAGTTTTTGTTTGATTATTTACATACAAATTATTTTTTATTCTAGTACTATACTGATGTATTCCATTATTAAAAATAACAAATTAGTCAAAATATGAAGGTAGAAGGTTATGCAACATTTTGTAAATATTAATCATCGTTAAATATGTAAGCCTACTTTCTATAAATAACCATTCTGGAGTATTTAACCTTAAATTAATATGGGTACTTCTGTCACATCTCAAAATAATCCTCATTGCGTGATTCTGTAGTTTTTGTAGTGTTGCCATTTCATTTAATTCACTTGGGTATAGATGAGTGTGACAATATTCAAAATGAGTGTTGGGACACTCTTGTGAAAAAAATATAATTTCTGCAAAATATTTTTCTGTGTGTAAGTGAAATGGTTATTCATTGAAAGACGTTTGTCCACCATGAATCCTATATATTTGAATTCAGTAATGAACTCAATTTTGTGATTTTATATTTTTATTTCAATTTGGTTTAAATCTAATTATCTGTACTTAAACGATGTAGTACGTATCATAGTCTTTGATTTATTAGTTTTCAAATATGTAGCAATATTATTCAATGCTTCATTCATTTTTTGAATAGCTTTATCTATATCTTTATCACTAGCCGGTACTAGGGTATCATCAACAAAATAATGTTCATAATCACATTCATTGCATTTGCTGATATCATTAATGTTAATTAAGAATATCAATAGTCCTAAAATACTTTCCTGTAGAACCCCGTGGTCTACGCTTATTGCTGTTGAGACAAACTCAATAATTTTGGTCACCTGCTTCCTTCCTGTAAGGTTATCATTGATCCAATCAATTACTTTTTCTTCAATGCCACATTTTTTTAGTTTTTCAATTAATATTTTACGATTAACCGTTTCAAACGCACGTTTAAGATCTAAAAATTCTGCTACAGTGTACATACCTTTACTTTTTTTATCTTTCCATTCAGTAACTGTAAGCTGAAGTGCGGATTCACATGAATGTCTGGATCTAAAACCAGACTGGTTTGTGAATATTATGTTTTTTATTGGAATATTCCAAAAGTTTTTCAGTTTGTGAAGTGTTAATTATTTAGCCGATATTCATCAGATTTTTTTGTGTTTGAAACTTTTTCGGTAGGCGTAACTGAACTGGTTTTTAGATTAACTGGAAAACTACCATTTTGTAACGAGGTGACACCACGCATGTCCAATTACTTCAAAACTACTCTCTATAATTTTTCTTGGTACTGCATCTGCTTGTGATCCCTTGTTTGATAAATTGGATACAATTACTTTCAATTCTTGGAGAGTTAGTATTTCAAAATCACTGAAATCCTCTTCATCAACGTAGTCGATGTGACAGGTTAATCCAATATCTCCAATATCAGAAATAATGTCTGTAATACTATTAACAAAAAATGAATTGAAACAATTAGCCAATTTCTGTTTTTCTCTGATGATAACTTTTTGATTATTTTTTTTGAAGTGAATACCATTAGCAAAATAATTACTGAACTGTTTTGGATTGATTCATTTTTTTAGAGTTTTCCACATTAAACGTGGGTTATGTTTGTTGCTGTCAATCTGATTAACATAAAATTGACTTTTCTTCACCTTTCTAATATTTACGACAGCATCGTGCCAATTAATATAATTATCATATCTTTTAAATAACTTGTAAGCAAAATCTTTTTCTTAACTCAACCTTGCGATTTGACCATCATACCAAAGCAGATCTTCTTTGTAAAAAGTAATTGTTTTTAAAGGTGCAATTTCATTTAAGATGTAGTACTTTATATTAGTACTTTCTATAGAAACAAGTATATGACCTTCCTATTCACTGAATAAAAAGATGAAAACTATTCAAAAATCATTTGGAAAACAGCTTTAGAAGAGGGCAAAAATTCAATTCTATTTGGTCATTCAGTAAATTTGAAATTCAAAAATCTAAATTTATAATAACATGATATTACAATTTTCCACAAACCATACAAAAATTGTCAAAAGTAATTCCTCGACAAATCTCTAATAACACGAAGTAGCAGCGTTCAATAGTATACTTCACACACTATTATATATTCTGCTGGCAGAAAGTATTTTCAGATAGAAGAGAATTTTATCATAAAAATTTCTATCAACAACGGTTAAAAGGGAGAAATTATCGACTCCATTCTTTAAAAAAAACTGCGATAGTAAGACATTTACCAGGTTCATCTCACTTTACGAAACAATAATAGGCGTCGGAGGACATTGACAAACTTTGGTGAACCCACCAGTAACATCGCTCGTTTTCTGAAAAGAAAATTCTTGGACGTGGCTTACTGGACAATTATGAATTGAGCAAATTATTGACAATAATGAAGACAAAACTTCAGTTTCGGAATATTCGAAGAATAACTCGTGGTTCTTGCCCAGAACTTCATATTGGCCAAATGGGGAAAACCTTTTTCCGAGGAATAAAAGAACATAGAAGTAGTTTCTTGAATGTGGAGACCAATTCCGTATCTGCAAACGAATTTTTGACAGAGGGTCATGAGTTCAATTATGACTATGAAGTATTACATCTGGAAGTGAAAGGTTTTAAACTCAATCTTTCTGAATGCTTAGAAATTAATAGAGTTAGGAATTTTGAAAATATAGTAATTGATCAAATGAAATGGGATGCTTCCTCTCTTCTGAATCTGTTTTCTAATGTGGAAATTGGTAATTCGTTCATCACATGTTCATTTAATAAGTTGGTATAAGTTTTCGATAATGATAATCAAATTTTGAATTTGTTTTTACTTAGGTGGAATCAAGTCAGTATGAAAACAATTATAAAGCGAACCACATGTTGCGGTTTTGTAAACTGTCCAGAAGAAATTTCATAATGGAGTATCACATGAATATATTGAAAGGGTATATTTCTAGGAGTGACTAATTTTTAGGAAAGAAGGTTTTTGGCTTTCTACTACTCCATCTTGATACAAAAAAAATGTGAGAATCTTTCAAAGAAAGGAAGGAAGCAATCAATTTTCAAAGAAGTAACTATGTATACTTACTATGTATAAAGTTACATACTTCTTTTGAAATTTATTGCTTCCATCTTTTCTTTGGAAGTTTCCCACATTTTTTGTATCAAGATAGAGTAGTAGAAAGCCAAAAACTGTCTTTCACTTGAATATCTTTGTTAATTGTTACAACACACACTCAGATTCATTTAAATATCAATTTGTGGGCTATGATCTTTCTATCCTTCGATTCATTATCTACATCTCAGAGTATGAAATGTCAAAATATTCAAATGCCTTTCCGAAATTTTGGTTTGAAAACACTAAAAATTTGCAGATTAGAAAATCTTATTCGTTTCAAGATCAAATCTTTCAAAAACTGTGTTTCTTAATAAAATTCAATGTAACCATCCAATTTCAACTAGTGAGATAAGAATATTTATTGAGAAATAGAGCGTTTTCTAAAATACGTTTTTCTTCAAAGGCCAAAAAAATTTTTTGCGTTATAAAAATTTCAGTTTTTACTTCTGGTCTGGAAGCATATAACCCAAAAAAAAATCATATATTTTCAAGTAGAGGTATAATACAAAGAACTCTGTATTTATCGGGGATATCCCTGTCTTCTTTTCTATGAAAAAGTGTTAACGAACTGATTTTTGAGCTTGCCCTTATTGAAACAGATTTCAATAATAGCACTCAAAAAGCCCTGAATCGAAAAAATTCATCGGTGCCCCTTTTGACTGTTTTACCCTTTTCTGTGAACGGTAAATAATAACTTCTCAGATAATTTTTACCTCAATTGTTTGAACAAAAAATATCCCAATTCAGTTTTTCTAGTTGACTTCCAATCACCTGAGCATGATGATCTGATAGGTGAAGTCAACTAACTCGATGTTCTTCGTTCCGTATGCCATATGCCATTTTCGAAAATTGAAATCTTTTATATTTCTCTCCAAGGCAAAATCGCCTAGAATGTCAATGTAGGTTTCAGAAAATCCACCATTTCGCTGAATTTCTCTATAAACATATGACAGTGACATTTAGCATTCGATCTGTAGATCTTTATAGACGGTAGCTTGGTGGGTTGACGTGGCTGGTTTGTTCGATATACTCAATATATACAGCTGTGTGAACCGGTGGTTTGAACCACAAGACCGGACGATCAATTTCAACTTCTTATCGTCCAATCCGTGTTAGGAATAACATGTTAAAAGATAAAACCTCGTTAGCCCTTAGCTCTGACAATATTTGTGATAGCAATATCCGGCGATTGAAATACTATTTCACAAAACTTTGGGTAGAATCTATCAAAGTCTAAATCTTCATAATGGAACTCATTACTTGTATAGATGCAGACCACGATATGTTGATATTATGATTTGCAAAAGTATGATGCCATTTCCTAATGTAGAAGAATAATGGTATTTATATTTGGTTCTGTATCCAATGTTCATTTACACCGAATATTCATTTATTGAAATACCATGGTTGTCAGTTTTATTGCCATGGCACTATAGTATTTTACGTCAGGTAGGTGACTATAATATAGTACTAGTTACGAGCCGAGTACGGATATGTATGGTATGATATTATATTTTGTTCTGTATATATGTTTCATTAGAAATTTAATAACAAATTATATTTGTCACTTCGTTATTGCCTAGAGTTATTGTATTAGATTGAAAATGTCTTTGTATGACGAAACTGCAGTAGCGTTAGTTACGAATAAAAGTGATGAGAAAACATAGAAGGTGTAATTTTTTATCTAATTTAAGTAGAATTCTATTCTAGTTTTCTTATTCTGATCATTTACTTAAGTTGGTAGAAACGTATATTTCACAAGTATAAACACCCAAAGCTTATTAATAGCTAGCAATAAATATAAGGTCCAATAAAACAAAAATTATTAATTTCAGTTGAACAAAATATAAAATAATGATAATTAGCATTCTAGTCTATAGTTTTCCAATATATTTCCTTCCTTAGAATTAAAAGTGTCAATAGGTATAGGCCAGAATAGCATAAAAATTACTAATTCAAGTTAAGGTAAAAAGTATATGAAACGTAATTTAGAGTTTATTTTATAATCAATCAGTAGGGTTAGTTGAGAGGGTAATTAACTATATACATAACCGTCTTTAATAAATATTAGAGAAGAAGGCGCACAGTAAGTATTGTTACGTTTTTCCCCGTGGGTTGATAATGATTGACTACACTGAATAATCAAGATTAAATTTATTTCACTTTAAATACACAAATACTTCAACTAAAACTTCAACTATTATTCAAATGTCTATCGCCTTACGAGATCACTTCGCGTACCGCACTGTAGCTTCCACTTGAATGTGTACTTGACTATCCCGATATCCTCGTGACTAGCCTTTAAATATCGTAATCAAATATTGTCAAAATTTCTCCGAAGTTTTGTCGACAATTACGACATATGTGTCACATATGTGTCTGTGGTGTATGTGTTTTCATTTGGTTAGTTATCATTTTCGTTTGCACCTACGTTGTCTGACATATGTATATTAAACGTTTTTTTGGCATGGATAACTAATTTTTGCGTCCGAAACGTTGGCATAAAAGTTAATTGCTTACTTGCGAACATTCTTGATCTCTTCCACAACCAATAGAAAAAATCGCATTTGAAAATATTTTGGATCACCAAACCAGATGACCTCAACGAAATAAGTGGATCAATATTTCAAGGTTGGGCAGTACTTTGTTGCAGGAAACAACTCAGATGCACGGAGTCATCAACAGAAGTCAGATGATCTGACCTAAACCACAAAGTGCGCGTGACTTCTTTGCTATTGATAACTCCATGCATTTTGTTGTTTCCTGTGACCGAATGTTCCCCAACTTTGCCTTTGTCTATATCTACCGTAGTGATGACAGCTGATGAGCCAGAAACATGTGTCTGCGGTTTGTACATTTTTGGAGTGCATCGACCATGATGATGACAAAAATAGTCACATGCTTGAATATGAGATTTTCTGTTAAGAAAACATTTCATATATCGTATTGGAAAAAAAAGAAATCTTTAAGAAAATCTAGAAAACGGTTTCATTAATGTGTTCAGAAAAAATTTAGTGAATCAACCGAGCCTAAGTAAGTATAACTTCAAAATATGTTATTTCCTCATTATTGCATTTCAAATCCCCATCCAAATCACTTCTGAGATTGTTGTCAAGTTTCAAACCGACATTATCTTGAAAAAAATTCAGTTCTATATATACTTAGTTGTTTCTTGTTACATGAAAAAATGTATCGCTTTTAATTATTAATTCATTATAAATTAGAATCGATGTTTCAGTAACTTTATAACTAACGTCCCACTTAAAAATCCCAGTATTATTTCCGTCATTACTGATATTACTACTCTTCTTGAATAACCTAGTTATTAACACCAGTTAATTGCAATTCCTCTGAAAGCTTCGTCAAAAATAATTCAATTATTCCAATACGAATATAATTACAAACACATAATGAAAACATGAATATGCTCTTTATTTTCTATCTAGTGCCTGTTGTAGATAAATACGAATACATAATATGTTAATTGTTTTGATAAAACTGAAATCATGTTAGGCCATAATGATTTTAATATGAAATTTCTGAATTTTCATTACGTGGTTCATATTACATTGTGAACAGCATGGGAATTTACTTCTTTCATGTGAATATATCGATAAAATCTGGGTATTTCTTATTATTAATTTTGAATTGCTAAGCTGATAATACAAAGTGGTGAACTTTTGCAGGTATGGCATTCACCATTTGCTGTCTGTGTCAATGTTTTTTTGTTTTGAAATCAGTTCACTTTCTATATACTGTAACGAATTAAAAGAATTAACTGTCTTAAGCTAATTTATTTTTACAATATTTCACTAACTAATTTATATACACACTTAGTACTTCACAA